>WHVD01000030.1:600000-792472 GCA_015178975.1 Hysterangium stoloniferum | reverse complement strand
TTTTCTAGCTCGAGGATCCATTGGTCGGCCATAGGGCTGTCTGATAGTTCTCTAGGAACTAGGGGTTCGTCACCTCCTAGGACTCGAGACATTCCTCTTGGAAGGTATCCCATTAAATAAGAAGGCCGGGGCCGTAGTTTGTGGAACTGTGAACAGTCGAGTTGTATGCGTGAACAACTACCTCAATCCACTGGGACCAGCTTTCCTTAGCAGAGGCACAATAGGCTCGAAGCATCTGTTCTATGGTCGCATTCATATTCTCCGTTTGCCCATCCGTTTGAGGATGATGAGCCGAAGATACCGCAAGGGTGGTACCATAGATCTTACAGACTTCCCGCCAAAACCTGCAGGTCCATCTCTTATCCCGGTCACAGATTATTCGAGAGGGCAGTCCGAAGGGGCTTGCTACCTGTTTGACAAATATTCGTGCGAATCCTTCAGCCGTAAGGTTCGAAAAGGTAGGTATTGTAATAGCGTAACGCGTCAATTTATCAATGGCGACGAAGACTGCGGAATACGAATCCTTTCCTGAATCGGGTAGTCCAGTGATTAAGTCCATAGAAACTACCTTCGAATGGCCTAAAAGGTACGTCAGCCGGTCTGAGGGCTCCTTGACGAGCGGTGCGATCGACTTTGGTTTTTTGGCAGATGTCGCAGGTACGCGCGTACGACACGCAATCTTGTAGCATTCTTGGCCAAAAGAACCGGTCTTTCATCAGGTTGAACAACCGCTGGCCTCCGGCGTGTGCTCCCTCAAAAGGGTTATCATGTACCAACCTTAGAATCGAGTTAATCATAGTTCTGGGTACACAGACTCGACTTTTCCAGTCCGAGTCGCGAAAGTACAGGAGTCGGTTTGCTCCCACGAAGTAGTGAGAAGGAGTAACAACCGCGTTGGGTGAAGGGGTATCTAGAGCGTAGAGATTCCTGAAAACGGGGTCCTTTGAATAACCCTCTAGAAATTTCTTTATATATCCCTCCTCGATGCTGATTAGTAGCTGAGGATGACGCAATGCGAAGTCAGACTCGTCTTCCTGGTCGTTCCTTATTGCGTTATGAGAATCCCATTCTGACTGTCGGACCTTTTGAGTTACTCCGAAAGGTTCCATAGAATCGAGTATGGTAGAGAAGACCGCCTTCTTAGCGGGTTCGTCCTTCCATAGTTTTTCCTCAGTACTCTTGTCCAGAGAGGTCGAGGTGATAGCCTGCAAATCATCTCTAATAGGGCTCACGAAGGCTGGTACCCGAGGGAGTCTGGACAGTGGATCCACGTTGCTGTGAACTCTCCCTGCTCGATGCAAAATCTCGAGACCTGGAAATGCAGCGTATATCGCCCCCCATGCGGCTAGTCGACGATTAGTGTTCTCGTAAGATCTAGCCCATTGCAGAGCTGCATGGTCCGTAATGAGCAGAACATGTTCACCTTCAATGAAAGGTTGAAAGTGGACTAGTCCCTCCTTTGCTGCTAATGCTTCCCGTTCAGTAGCAGAATAGTTACGCTCAGCACTTTTCAGTGTGCGACTCCAATATGCAATGACTCGTTCAACAGTAACTTCGGTCACCTCAAAAGTGGATCCCCACGAAATCCGACCACTCAATCTCGGGCTGTTTGGTTTTGTACCGATGAACAAAGGATGGCACATCCTGCGCACGGTCAAAAGCCAACTTGGCTTGGGCATAGATTTTAGTGTCCACTAAGTCTCCTAAAGCCATCTTCTGGACTTGTTGGAGGCAACAACCCAAGGCAAAATCCGAAGCGTCCGTATACAATCGGTAGGGCATCCCACTAACTGGATGTCCCAGCACTGGAGCTGATCCTAATGCGGTTTTAACATCCTCATAAGCTCGGACATGTTCAGCAGTCCACGTCCAGGGTGTTCCCTTTTTTAGGAGCGAGAATAAAGGGGACACCATCCATGAATAGAATGGTATATATGCTGAAAAGTAAAGGACCATTCCAAGGAACCGTTGTAGATCAGAAACCTTAGTGGGTGGGGCCAATTCCAATATAGCGCGAACTTTTTCTTGGTGGGTTGAAAAACCCAACCTAGATACTTTATGACCCAATAACAATATCGAATTATATCCGATAAAACATTTCTTGGGAGAGAGAGTGATACCGGCCGAAGCGATAGCACCAAGCACCTGATTCAGGTGAAGCAAATGATCATCCCAGTTCTTAGAGAATATGACTATGTCATCGATGTAGACTAAACAAAAAATCCACAAGTAGGGTGCTAAAACTGTTTGCATGACGCGCTGAAATGTGGAGGGGCCGTTTCTGAGCCCGAATGGCATCCTTTTAAATTGCCACAGCCCTCTATGGGATCTAAAGGCTGTTTTGGGCTTATCGTCCTCCAACATTTCTAATTGAGTAAACCCGGCTAGCGCATCGAAAGAAGAAAGAACATTTGACCCCGACAGTGCCTGCATGATCTCCGATTGACGTGGTAAAGGGAATTCGTCTGGAACAGTGAGATGATTAAGTTTCCGATAGTCGATGACCACCCGCGTTTACCATTGCGATATACTACAAAGGCTGGCGCTCCCCAGGGGCTTTTAGATGGCTCAATGACACCCTGTTCGAACCAGGTATCCATTTGCTTCGTCTATAACTCTCCTATTGGCAGGGGACGAAGGGAACATAGGCATGGATATGGGCTGGGCTCCCTCTTTCAAGGGGACAGGGACTCTACATTCCACTTGCCCTAACCGTCCGTCGACTCCGAAAGCCTTAATGTTCTCAGTCAAAACTGATCTGAGACGTGGCAGGACCTCCGTTGGTATATCCGGTCCCAAATTGACTAGACTTGTGAAGATCCTCTGAGGCAAATTTCTCATTATCAGCCACTGCAGCCGTCTTAGGACCAGGCGGTTCGAAATCGTCCGCAATCTCTGGTTCAACAGGTGGCTTAGGCCTTTCTGAGGCGACTTGACGGTCCTCCTCAAGTTGAGAGAGACTTTCGATAAGGTGTGCGATCTTGGTCGCACCTGCTACCATTAAACCTTTCTCCTCGAGTGACCTGGGCTTGTGAGCCCAACGAGCGGGGTCATGAATTATCCCTATTGTCTCCCCTCGTCGGATAGTCTTAGGGGTTAGCGATGGATTGGCTAAAGGTACTGCCGCACTATTCCTTGAAATTGCCGTGATTGGTGTGGCTAATATCGAACCTGTCCTCGTTTTGCAGTACAATTCCTTCAACAATCCATTCATCGCCCTCTAGATCTTCAACAAAAATAGGCACTAGTCTGGCTGACTCTGGATCGATAGTGCAATCCTCCAAGGCTCACGCGACTCTTTCAGTATGCACACCTTTATCAGGGGAGAGAGGTGAGTTTGGATGACTCCTTCTCATGCTTCCCGAAAGGGGCCTTATTGACGGTGAAGGTCAAAGGTTGAGGTTTCTTAGAAGAACTGGCTGGAATAAAACCCTGTCGTCCCGGGAGAATAAGTCTAGATCCCAACGGCTGATCTCTTAGAGTACCAATTTCATAATTAATATGGAAGTCTTCTCCTAAAAGAATTGGCACCGTCATTCCTCTAACGACATAAGTTTCTGCCGCGAACTTCAGTAACATTCCACTGTCGTCCTCCAGGTAAATGGGAATATTAACATATCCGATAACCTTAGCGTTACCCGTGAGCTGGATTAGACGTAACTTGAGTCCTTGTTTCAACTTATATATGCCCTGCAGCTCCTTGTAGAATTCCTCCGATATAAGGGAAAGATCCGCTCCCGTGTCCATTCGAATTTTAACGTGTTCGGGTGAATCGGGAGTTCCTACATGACCGAAAACATGGAGCGCTGCAACTCCTATGCTAGAGTAACCACTGGGAGGATCCCGTTTTCGATAAAGGATCGTAGTATCCTCCTTCATCAGATGACTGGGACGAGGGTATTGGATTCGAGGCCTCTTGCTTTCCTTGCGCAGGGACAAGCTTACGTTCCTGCGTTCACTTCGGCAAGGAACATGCTTCGAAGGGGAATCCAATACTGGATCATCGTCGCTGTCCTCCGAATCCGAGTTCTCGTATGGTAGTAAATCGGGGGGTTCCCGGGATCAAATGGGAAAGTGTCAACATCAGCTCCAGGCGAACAGAGCGAATTCGAACTGATTTGTTCGTGAGAATCTCCAGTCTGACAGTAGTTCTCGGTCAGGCCTTCAAGGTCCTGCCGATGAGCACTCAGCCGGTCTCCTTTTTCGAAGAAATCTGCAGCGAGTATGGATACATAAGCTTCAGATGGAAGAGCTTCACCAGTCGTTCGATTTTCCTCCCTCACTAATTTGTCTCCGACATGGGGCGAATAAATGGAAACAAAAGTCAATTCATCATCAGAGCTATTTACTTGTCCTTGTATAGATAGTCCATGACCCGCTTCATATAACCTTTGCTCCTCAGCTTCCTCCGACATATCCTGTGCAGAGCATTTGTTGATAGAGACATAATGAGACATTTTGCCAGCTTGAGGGCAGTCTATCTTAAAATGCTCCGGACTTCCGCATATCCAACATTCCTTGGTGGGTTTGACCGAACTCCTCTTGTTACTCCTCTCGAAGAACATTTTTCCGTGATGCTTTCCCTGTTTTGGATCAGTGACATCCGGAACGGTCCTTCTCGTCGAGCCTCTCTCGTTAGTCTCGCTAACGAGAATATGGTTAGGTGAAGAGGAGTCGCCGGTGACTCTAAAATCCAATTCTTGACCCTCCAATAACATTACGTGCGGTTTCTGGAACCTGTAACGTTCCCGGTGTGTTTGGACCCAAGCGTTAATCAGAGCTTCTTGCAGGTTATTAGCATAAGTCTGTAAACTCATGATATCATCGATGGGTTGTCCTTGAAGAAGGTAGAGCCATTCCGTAGGCAGCGTGAGAATGAGTCTGCATGTCTCATCCCCTCTGTCCTGGTGGAACCCGTACAGGAAACGATAAAGTTTAACTCTCCGTTGGATATAGTGGACGGGTGTCTCACGATCGTGACCAGCCTGTCGAAATTTCATAGCTTCCCATTCTAAGGCTAAGGATTCACGCCAACGAGTTCCAAGCAATCCTTCGACGATACCCCAAAGAAACGACCCATGAGATTGACTGAATTCAGTACTATGCTCACGGTCTAAGGTGCTCCACCAGACCTTAGCGTGCCCCTTGAGTCATCTTGGCAGAGCAACTCCTAAGATCGCACTCATAGAGTCTGATATCTCCGCGAGACTCATGATGTCCATGATATAGTCCAGGGCCTCGGATTGCGCTCCGTCGTATTCAGGGAGATCAGACCATTTGATCTCAAGGTCGTTGGTGTTAAGAGTGACCTTCTTGTCCTTAGGTAAGTCATCAATAAGCGCGCTAGCTCGAGATCGCATTGGAGTTCGAAAAGGGGTATTAGGCACTCCATTGTGGCGCTCCCCACGTCCTGAGTTCCCTCCCCGGTCTGAAGTATTCGAACTCCCAGATGAATCGCTAGGGGGTCCTCCTGATGGCAAGAAAGGGTTTGAAGCGATCAGTAGAGAATGGCGGGGACCGTCTGAATTAAGCGATCCTCGACCAGCAACTGGGCCAGCCATGCCCTCAGTGAGTGCCGTGGAGAAGGACGGTCGACCCTTGTTGGCGACTGATCGGTTTCTGAGAGTGGTCACTTCATTCCTGAAGTTAGGGCTGTTGGAGACTCTCTCAAATGCGACGTGAGAGCGGTGATCTCCCTAGAGAGATGTTAGGCCCGGTTCCATCGCGATTTGTCTCTCGATCTCCGTCGCGTTCAGAAGTCGACACGGTTGGGGTTGATGGAAGGGAGCGCAGACCTCAATCCTCTTCTCCTGAAGGCGTTCTATCACCTGCGTCCTCAAGTCCAGTGGAAAATCCTCCAATATTACGGGACGGTTGAGAGAATGCAGGAAACGAGTATCAGGGGACCCGTTTAAGTTGCGAACGAACGAATTGGTCGTGGAGATAGGCGAATCAGGGACCTGGATCCAGTCGTTATAGGGGAGGAGTACCTCTAAAACCATCTTATCAAGTCTTCTTTGGTTTCGCTTCAACCGACCCCTTAAAGTGAGGTATGCCAGCGATAGATTTGGCATGACTCCATTGAGAGACTCCTCCAACATACAGATGTACATGTACTGGTAGTCAACCTTAGGCACAACATGATCTCCGCTAAGCAGGACATGCAGGATCTGCAACACATCATCATGCGTACGAAGTGCTTCAAGGAACAGAGAAAACACCTCCCGCTTGAGAATTCTTCTTCCTCCTTCCATAGTGGTCGTCACCTCGTTCGACCATTCAGGAATCGATTGGGTCAAATCCTCAAGGTTCCCTGGTCACGTGAATAAATCCCGCGCCGATAAAATTGCTTGATAACGCCCTAACCAGACTGCTACAGTCTCCAGTAAAATAGGGTAATCCGTACTGTACTCCTCCACAAAGGGGGTAACCTGATCCTCGGGGATTCGATCGGTGTAGTACATATCCCATTTGTAGTCGATGGGCTGGGCGTAAACCATATGACCTCCAAGGAACTGCTTAAGGATGACCTGTCTCGGAGGGAATCTGAGAACAGGCGTGGGTGCTCGATTAGGCTCAACGTTAGCTCCAGGAGTGTCCAACTGCTCGAGTGATGAGCATTCCTCAGGTGGATCGGGGGGGATGTTCGTTGATGATCCAGCTACTACTCCGGGGGAATCCTCTGGAGGAGCTGATCCTTGAGGAAGCTGGGGAATGTTCGTAGATGATCCAGCTACTACTCCGGGGGAATCCTCCGGAGGAGCTGATCCTTGAAAAGTCGACGAAGACTTCCTCAGGGTGACGTTACGGCGTGGTTCTAGGTTAGAAGATTTTTGACGAGGCATGGAGCTACTCGGCGTTGATGAAGGCCTAGGTGTTTGATTCTTGCCCGTAGTCATTCACGTGTTCAGGTCTTAGTAGTCAAATAATAAGTTTTTCCTCGTAGGAAAAGAACGGTCCGGCCCAGATCACCACTGTGAAGAGTCGATAGATTCTGACCGTTCGATATACGAAGAATAGTGTTTATTCAACTACTATTAGCAGGTATTGACCGTACAGTACAATACCGTAGATTACTAGACAAGCAGTACTAGTAAGAAGACACGCTACACGTCACAAGAGCAACTGTACAGTTGCTCTTGACGGCTAGAATGAAAGAATGAAAGAGTTGACCTTCACGGTACAACTCGTAGCTAGATGTAAAATAGATAATCAACGCGAAGCTGAATATCTAGAGTAAAGAAATAATAGCGCAAGTCGACTATAATGTCGACTAGCGCAAAGACCTTAGAGTGGAACTCGACCTTCACGGTTCGAGTCCAAAGTACGGTAGTATGCAAGAGAATACTACCTTTAAAGGTAGTTGAGACGTTACCCTTGACACCTCTTGCTATTCGACGTCTGGGTCATTTATGAGGTGGTGTCTGCTGGGTAAAAGTGTCTGTCGTTTTGGCGCCGAGAGCGCCCATACGTATACACAAAGCTTCGAACTACAAAATAAAGGTATGCTCGAAATATAGAAAGAATATAAAGAAAGAAAATAAAAGATAAATAATAAAGTACTATAATCCAACTATTATTCCTTAGTCCAATTATGCATATATGCATACCCTTTACACTGAGGCAAGATTCCATTCTGGATGTATGTAATATTTGGATTGTACCCTTTATTTACAAAGAACAGAGAAACACCAGTAGTGGCTGAGGGTGCATTGTTGTAAGCAGATTCTGCAAGTGGTAACAGGGATTTCCAATTGTCCTGTTGATAGTTGCAATATACACAGAGGTATTATTCCAATGTTTTATTGACATGTTCAGTTTGTCCATTGGCTTCTGGGTGATATCTGATGTGAAGTGTAATTTCATGTCCAAGGATTTCCTGAGGGATCTAAAGAAGTGAGATACAAACTCTGATCCTCAATCAGAAGTTACATGGGATGGGACTCCATGCTTGGAAAATACATTGATAATAAAAAGTTCCACTAACTTCACAGACGTGATGGTATCATGTGTAGGGATGAAAATACCTTGTTTTGAGAATCTGTCAACAATGACTAGAATGGCAGAAAGCCTTTGGAGTCTGGTAGGTGTTCAGTGAAATCCATAGAGATAGAATTCCATGGGTATTCCAGTACCAGGAGTTGTTTCAGAAGGCTGTAAGGCTTGTGATCCTGTGATTTAGAGTGTGGACAAGTGATGCAAGATTTACAATAGTCCTTAACAAAATTTCGGAGTCCAGGCTGAGTATATCTTCTTATCATTGATAGAGTCTTGTTAAACCCAAAATGTCCTAAGAGTGGATGGTCATGTTTGTACTGGAGGATCCTGAGGTGGAGACCATCAGAGTCCGGTACATATAAGCAGTTGTCAAGTCTAATGAAATCATGCTGATCAAGAGACCACTGGGGTTGACTGGGGTCCACAGGGTTGTCAAGGTGTGCTTTGGTTATCAGGTCTAGCAGAATTGCCAACAGAATACCTTGATGTAGTTTCTCAATATCCATAATGATAATTCCACAGATGATGGGATGGATGAGAAAAGTTGCATGGACTGATGCAGTAAGCTGCTGGTTCATGAAAATTGGTTTCAAGTTGTGCAGGTTTACTGTGGCATAGTTGTTGCTCCCCTCTTTTGGATAGACGTCCCATCATCTAGTTAAAGTGCCAGGTTTGCCACCAAGGTGGCTGGGTTGAAAACAAATAATCATATTAAAGGCAGACAGGTATTCAGACCAATGGGCTTGCTGGTGGGTCAAAACTTTCATAGTTGAAAAGTATTCCAGGTTCTTGTGATCAGTTACAATGTCAATCAGAATTCCTGAGCCCTCCAAATAGTGTCACCATGATTTGAAAGCTGCAAAAATTGCTATGAGTTCCTTGTCATGAAGATCATAATTGAGCTCTGGTCCAGTGAAAGTCTGGCACAGAAAAGCCACAGGGTGGACTTCTCCGTCAGAGTCCTGGATAGACAGAATGGCTCCAAGTGCATAGTCCAAGGCATCCATCTCAACAATGAGTGGAAAGTCTGGTTTCCAATGCAAAAGGATTGGAGCTGATGAAAAAGATTTTTTTAAAAGATTGAAAGCTTTTTGACACTTAGTCCATGGGGCACCCTTGCATGTAAGATGAGTAAGGGGAACCATGATCTTGGAGTATCTGCAGATAAACCATTGGTAAAAATTGGCAAAGCCAAGGAAAGACTGTATATCTTTAACTTTTCTGGGTTCTGGCCAATATTTGATGACTTGTACTTTGGCTTCATCCATGTGGAGTCTGTTGGGTCCCATTATGAAACCTAGATACTCCATGGAGTCCATGTCAAAAGTACATTTTTTTCCATTTGCGAATAGACTATGTTGTCTGAGTCTCCAGAGAACTTTGTGGACTTGTTTGTCATGTACCATGGGATCCTCAGAGTAGATAAGAATGTCATCCAGATAAACAATGACACATACATCAAGCATGTCAGAGAAAATATTATTAATAAAATGTTGAAAAACAGATGGAGCATTGGTGAGCCCAAAGGGCATCACCAACCACTCAAAAGCCCCATAATGGGTCCTGAAAGTGGTTTTCCACTTGTCTCCCATGGAGATCTGGACCAAGTGGTAGGCATGTTTAAGGTCTATCTTGGTATAAATCTGGGCATTCTGCAGAGTGTCGAGCAGGTCAGATATCAGTGGGAGCAGATATTTATCCTTCTGTGTAACAGCATTGAGTCCTCTGAAATCAACACATAGCCAGAAGGATCCATCCTTTTTTTTAACAAACAAAATGGGTGCTCCAAAAGGAGACTTTGAGGGGTACTCTCTGTGGGGCAGAAGCTGGTCAGCTTTATGCTTACTAAAAACATCCATGAAATCATGATATTTCTCAGGGATGCCTTCTAGGTCAGCAGATTGCTCAGATGCTGGAGTTGAAAAATGACTGGTTGCTTCATCAATTTTCAAATTGATAGTGAATGCCTGGGATCCATCCATTTTTTCAGCCCTAATAAATGCTGCAGCACTAATGAGAGAAATAGATGGAGGTGCCATGGGTTCTGGGGAAGCCATGGGTGCCATAGGGATCACAGGGGCCACCGAGGCCACAGGTGCTGGGAAGGCCATGGGTGCCAGAAAGGCCATGTTGGGTACAGTTTCCTCAGAAGATGTGGGTGTCCAGAAAGTTATGCTGTTTGCTACCCAGTCAATCAATGGATTGTAGCGGGTAAGCCAGTTATGTCCTAGGACAACCGAGCAACTTGAGTCTAACTGGGTCACATAGAAAGTGACCAACTGAGATGTTCCACACAGGAAACAGATAGATAGGTCATAAGTTTGGGTGATAACCAAATTACATACTTGTGCCATCAAAAACTCAGAGTCTGACTGGATTTATTGGATAAGTTGACAACAGATTTCTTTGTATGAATTTTGTGTCTAAAAAACAATGAGTCGAGCCAGAATCTATGAGTGCTGAAAAAACAATTTCAGGATCATATTAGACATAAGTTTAATAAAAAATGAGTCAGAGTTCAAAAGAGTGGATGCATTAAGATGAGTAAACTCATGAATGCACGGAGAGGTAATGCAACCCCCAACCCATGCAGAGCCCATGGGGTTGCTTTTTGGGTCAGAACCCAGTTTGTCCTTTGATGGGGATTCCATGGAGGAAATATTGGCTGTATGACCTTTTGTAGAGTTTGCTTTTGCCAATGGACATTCTGGAACTCAATGACCGGGTTTTCCACACAAGAGACAAAGGCTGTTGTCCATACACCACTACCTTTCCTGTGGGGTAGGTTTGCCATTGGGTCCAAATTTGCCTGTAAGGTCGGGTTTTCTGGTTTGCTTGCCAGGTTGCTGACATTTGTTATTGTTGTTGTTGTTGTTGTTGTTATTGTTGTTGTTGTTGTTGTTGTTGTTGTTGTTGTTGTTGTTGTTGTTGTTGTTGGAAGACTTCTTGTCATTCTTCCAATCGGAGTGCATGGAGCTTTGGTTGCTGGTAGATGGGGTATTATTGTTGGGTTTGTTGGCCACAGACTTGTTGACCTTGTCCACAGAGGTCTCATGGGCAACTTCTGCACAACGTTCCCAATAGTGTGTCCACATTTTGAGCCTAGGTGCATATGGGACAGTGTTTTTGGTTTGCCATCTTCTCCTTTCAAGACTTCATCTTTGAGGCAGGATGGCAGACTGGCATAGAACTGGTGGAGAGTGGGATCACCCCACTGACAATGAGCTGCAAGATTGTTGAATTGGACAATATAGTCCATAATGCACTGGCTGTCCTTCATACAAAGATTGGTGGGGCTATTCTCAGCTTCTCCGGTTGGGTCATACAGGCCAAAGTTTATTTCTAGCTCCTCAACAAACACATTCCAATCTTCAAGCCAGATCAGCTCTTCCTTGGAAAGTCCACTAAAAGCCAGTTCAAACCATTTCAACATGGATCCTGAGAGGTATGAAAGTGTATAATTGACTTTTCAGGAGTCTGTGGAGAATGTGGTGGATTGATCATGGAAATTAAAGTGACATTGCATGAGGAAGGTGGAAAGTTTGCTGGGATGGGTTCCAGAGTGTTGATGTTTGACTGCAGAGGTTCCAGATCCTTTTTCTTGCCTTCTCTGAGCATGTGATTCATCAATCTTTCCAAAGTGATTGCTAACAACTTGGAAGTGGGATCTGAAAGTGGCTGTTACAACCGGAAATCCTGCTGGACTCCTGGCACTAACTTATACGCACCTGCGCCCTATATGCACCCATTATCAGTTTACCAGAAATCCCACCGGACTCCGTACATCAGACTCGTCTACATTCGTCTTTGTTACATTGTGTTTCAGTCACTGGAAATCCCACCAGACTCCATCTCTGTCTATACCCGACCTCGTCCCGCGTGTCAGTCACCGGACCCCACTCAGAAAACCCGTCACCCCTCTAACAGAGCCCCGTTCCCATTTAGTCAAATGACCTGTCACGATTCAGATCCGCTCCCACTCCGTTTCCCATTATGGTTTATGATTTGTCACTATTCAGACTCCACTCCATTCCGTCCCATTCCTAACACCAAATTGGTGTTTACTATTTCCTGTTTTATGTTTTGCTCATTTCATTTAATCATTACTGGATTCAGTATGACATTCACTCCACGGTCTATTTAAACTGGCAGATGTTGTACATACAATCCAGTCAGAAAATCGGCTTAGATTCCCCCCAGTAATCTAATACATTTTCCGCTCTAAACTCCTACTTGAATCACACTGCTCACACTAGTCATAGCCCATGGGCTCCGGCGCATCTATCTCTCTCACCAATCTCGACTCTCGACCCATGCCCTCCAACCTACGACCCCTCGACCTACGACCCCCACCCAGACTCCCCAGGATTCCCATCTGCCTGTCTGAAATTGGACAACACGATCTAGCAAGGGCGCAGCCTACAAGCTGAAGCCAAGTCCTACCGGATATCCCATGGGTTTCTCTGGAGACCCGCCCTGTACATATCCTAACAGTGGCAGTCGATCATTAGACAGGGAATTATTGACACCTTTGCCCTTGCCAGGGGCCATGGACTCATCCTCATGCTCAGATTCATCTGTTTTTTCTGGTACTTCTTCAATACAGGGTTTATCCATGGCATCTGGCTGGTTTGTGAGTGTCTGGCTGGTATACAAAGTAAGTGGGGAATGAAGAGTCGAGGGTCCAGGTACATAATGATTCCTGTATGTGTGCTTTTCTTCTTGGTGGCATATTGACACAATCTGTGAGTCCTGGTCAGAAAATACTGTTAAGGTGCATGCAGAGCTTAGTGGAGGGTTTCTGGAGAAACCTGCAGATAATCTAGTAGGACTTGGCTTCAGCTTATAGACTGTGCCCTCACAAGATTGTAGTGTCCAATTTCAAACAGGTGGACGGGAAACCCAGGGAGTCCAGGTGTAGCTGATAGGTTGAGGGTTGATAGGTCAAAAGACCAGTCAGGAAGCCCACAGGCTCTGACGAGGTGGAGTCCCCGTCCGTCTGTTTGAAATTGGACAACACGATCTAGCGAGGGTGCAGCCTATAAGCTGAAGCCAAGTCCTACCGGATATCCCGCGGGTTTCTCCGGAAACCTGGCCTGTGTGTGTATCCTAACAGTATTTTCTGACTTGATAGCATTGTGAGATGGGGATGGAGTGGGTATGTGCTAAGTAACTGGGGGAGGACTTAGTCTGAAAACTTAGTTGATTTTCTGACCAGATTGTATGTACAATATTAGCTAGTTTATATAGACTGTAGAATGTATGCAATACCAAATCCGGTAATAATGAGATCCAAACAAGTAATAATGAAATGAGATAAGTGAACATTAAATTAGGTATTAGGAATGGAACAGAATGGAGGCAGAGTCTGAAACATAACAGGTCATTAGACTATAATGGGAATGGGGCTCAGTTAGAGAGCTGTCAGGTTATCCAGGCAGAGCCCAGTGACTGGTGCATGGAATGGGGTTGGACATAGACAGGCTTTGATGTGTGTGGGTCCCGGTGGAGTCTGATGAGTGATGTGCAAGACACAGAGGGTGGGGTGTAGATGGCTATCCATGTGCAAATCCCAGCAGAGTCTGAGGACTGACACAGAGGGTTGGGCATAGACAGGCTTGACGTCTGGGTCCTGGCAGGTTTTCCAGTTTAGCTGTAACTTGGTATAGTGAGTTGGGTGCATGTAGGATGGGGTCCAGAGCCCAGTGGGTTTTCCAGTCCTAACAGGCTATGCAATCAGTCTCACCATATATAGTATTCATAAGTGTAATGCAACTATACAGTTGCCCTACATTGTGTTCCAGCTTACCAAAGGTAGCTTACATAATGCCATTACTTAAACACCACTGACCACTGCATGCATTACAAAATACTGTACATACATACTTCCACACTGGCAGAAATGCTCCTGTGACATGAAAACTACTCCCACAGAGGTAAAACTGGTCCCATGCTGGCAAAAATGCTTCTGTGCTTACAAAGAGTGCCAATCTGACTAATTACTGGTAGTGTCTTGTTGGATAACACCGTAAAACCTCCCTTACTATATTTGAATGAACAAGAGTATGCAGGGTCAAAATAACAAAGAGACCATGTGGACACATGAGGAACCAAGGTGTGGCCACATGTCTCATTGCTCTCTTTGTTTTATATTCCCCTTACTCTATAATTCCTTTGTTCCTATCACTAATTGCTATCCTCAGTATATATACTGTAGCCAGAGCATATCCACACCTCAGTCCATTATACCCATATACAAGACTGAGCTTATTATTAGTCTTACTTTCTAACATGTCCAAAAGGACCTATAACCCACAGTGCAACTTTCATATATTAGGGGATGATTGCAGAAGAATAACTTCTTCCATGATTAGAGATTGATAGTCTGAGAGGGAGTCTGGGGGAACGGCACGGTGCATAAGGAGCAAGTAAGCTTAAGTGAATGCTGATGGGATGAGATCTGGTGCCGGGATCCCGAGTGGTGACAATCGACTGTGCACTCGCAATTGGATGCCCCTTACTACTTTAATGCGTAATTCGAAGCACAATGAATGGGAAAATGCCAGGAAAAAAATACCGGTCTCCGGCCCGGGGACAATCGGGGTGGCCACACTTCAACGTTCAACGGCTATCCATCACTAACTGAATATTTTAACAATGGAGACGTACCGGATTGCGGACATTACATTCAATTCCCTTAAACCTCCGATGTCACCCGGCTATGTTTGAGGCTTAACTGAATCAAGAACCAGTTGGAAGCCGAATCCCACGTGCTCTGAATTCCGACCCAACGCTAGTTCCGTAATGAATTAATCACGTGTGCACTCAATGTGTCAAAGTGTTTAATGTTTATCAAGCAAAACGGTTTATGACAGCGAGCTGGAAGACCATATAAACTCATGGTGTCAGAAGTGAGACTCCCTACAACCTCAATTACACCTGACACTTGACAACTGTTATTGATACCACCATGTCTGCTCCGTTCGATAAAGGTCTTACCGTCGACCAGATGTATGAGTGGAATGCGACCTTCTCTCGTAATGTGCCCGCCTTTCAGTTTCCGGGTGAATCAGGCAGGACAGTACGTTATATCAATATCTTATTATCTTACAGGGGAACTCACGCAGACAATTATCGAAGGTCGACGTAACCTGGTCTAATCTCGAAGACGGAATCACTCGAGGTATCGACATAATTAGACCCCGCATTCCCGAATGCCAAGCTGGCATTCAAAAAGACGAGAAGCCGCTAGTCGTTGGAGTACTCGTTGTAGCAGGTGTGTCTTATATCCATCTACGGCCTTATGCTGAATTGTCGAGTAGATATTATAACATACACTACCTTCTTGTTCTCTCATATTCGTTTGACTCATCCAGATTCGGGACAACCTCTTCTTCCTTTTCCCATCTCCAGTAGAAATTCTTCTGCTGCGGTTGCTCATCTCCTTCGCGCAACTGAGGTGAAGTACCTATGGGTAACAGAGGGCCCTATGACTGCCATCGCTAAAGAAGCATTGCGTGATATGTCCGAAGATGTGGTGCTTCTTCCCTTTCCTTCGTTCCAAGAGCTGTACAAAGATGTCTCGTTTGGCTGCTCATCCGACTCGAGCCCGGTTAAGAGCGTGAGGCACTGGCCAGTTGTGGCACTGAGCAGACCGGCCATAATTTTACATTCGTCGGGTACGAATTCCGAGCCACACCTACCATTATACATAAAGAAATTCACAGTTCCATAGGCTCCACTTCCTTCCCCAAACCACGCACATTGACACATCTTATCCTCTCAGAATGGTCAGATTCATTCGGTAAAGTGCATCATTGTAGTGTCTTTTCATGTATGCTGAGTTCCTTCAGTACGACATGGCGGATTTAGTCTTAAGGATCAAATAGCGGCTATTCATGGCACTCATGTCTTCCGTATGTGTCGCCGTCTTACTTGAATCGAATGTAGCAGCATGATCATCACGATAAATAATATAGATGCCATGGGTATCTTCATCGCCACATGGGCAGCAGTGAGTTATTTAACAGACTATCTTGATTGAGTATAACTTTATGCCCCACAGACGTCAGGATTTATCCGTGCAGTGCCTTCGCCTCGAGTTTCCCCACCCCCAATGACACCCGAAGTACATATTCAACAAATTATTGCTAGTCAATCCACGATGGTATTCTGTGTACCAAGTTTCCTTGAGGTATGGATGAGTAATATTACTACAATCACCGCACCTTCTGACCTGATTGAATGGCATTAAAGACTTGGTCCACAAATCTTGAAAGCGTTGAAGTGCTAAAGACATTACACGGTATTGTGGGTCGCAACACTTATGAAGCATATATATTCTAATACATCTCCTGCGACACCTTCAGCTGTGGGCAGGTGGACCTCTAAATGAGTCTGTAGGACGATTCCTACACAAAGAACGCATTCAAATACACATCTTATACGGGGCGACAGAACTCGGAAGTGTATCCCTCTCACCAGGTAAATCGACAATCGTATTTTAAAATCATGAGTTAACCTTAATCACTATAGTTAAGCCCTACGAAGAAGGCTATGAGTGGTTCAGAATTCGCCCATCGGTCTCCTTTGAGTTAGTCCCTGAGCATGGCGAAGATAGAGTCTTCGAATTGATACTGAAGGTACGGTTGCCCGATCTCCAAACCTAGAACTATTTGATAACGACATTTTTTCAGAATGGCGCCTCGCACCACATAACGACTATAAACACTGAGATCAATGGTGTTCCCGCATACTCCACCAGTGATCTCCTCGAGATGCACCCGAATGATCGTACCCTGTTTAGGATTAAAGGGCGTAAGGACGATCAGATCATGTTAAGTACGGGAGAAAAGGTCAGTGGCCATAATCTTGGCCATTGAAGATAGCCCGTATTAATAGCTTAGTCGGTTTCTGATAGACGAACCCTGGACCACTAGGTGTGACAGCATCTCATATCTCTAGGAAGTAATTTTTAATATTAACCTTCACAGAATCCATCATAGTCAAGAGCCCCCACCTCAAAGGGGCTATTATGTTTGGCAGAGGTCGTCTTTCCAATGGTGTGCTTATCGAGCCGGAATCGCACGAAGAAATGGCAAAAATGAGCATAGCATCATTCAGGAATCTTATTTGGTAATTCTTTGACGGACTAATCGTGTTCTTCGTCAACCTACTGATTTAATCCGTACAGGCCGAGTATAGAAGAGGCGAATACTTATGCACCTGCTCACTCAAGAATATTTAAAGAGGTGATTTAATAAGTCTTTTTTTTTTGGAGTTCAAGTGCCGTACTACTAATTATCTTTATCTGCGTCAGATGATCCTCCTGGCATCCCCATCAAAGCCACTCTGCTACACTGCTAAAGGAACACCACGACGAGATGCCATCCTTCAAGACTACGCCGAAGAAATCAATGCGATATATACTGCCGTTGACGAATCAACTCAAAGTAATATTCCGATCCCAACTGGTAGTAGCCCAGGTGGTGGCTGGACTGAAGAAGAAAGCTTGGAATTTGTTCATCAGGCAGTTCATTCTGTGATGACGGGAGCTAAAAATATGAAGGATGAAGATGATATTTTCGCCTTTGGTTGCGATAGGTCTGTGGCCCGATACAGAATCTACTAGTATGGATGGTCGAGTTAACGATTGGTTGATTCTGTTATTCTAGCTTGCAAGCAACATACATCCGTAATACCATAATGTACGCATTGCGTCAAGCTGTCTCCAATGCGAAGATCCAAACAATCCCGGGTAATTTCGTATATCAACATCCTACTATAAACGCACTCGCCATTTATGTATCTAAAATATCCCAAGCCGCCGAGCTCACAACCAACATCGATCCAGAAAGCGAAAGACGACGACGCCTCCAGGATGTGATCGAGAAATACACACAAGACTGGCCCGTTCATCATCCTCAGATTGCCGCTAAAAGCTCCTCGGATGAAGTCATTCTTCTGACAGGAAGCACGGGTGGACTCGGGTCGCAAATCCTATCACAGCTTGTGGCAATGCCTTCTGTCACTCGAATCTACGCGTTCAACAGACCCTCACAGAGGAGTTCTTATGATCGGCAGCTGGAGTCATTTGTGGATAGAGGCAACGATGTCTCCCTGTTGCAGTCAAATAAGATTGTTTACGTGGAAGGTGATACATCGGTAGTAGGATTCAATCTCAAGTCGGAGCTTTTTAACCAGGTTTGTCGCCGTTGGTTATTCGTGGAGCTTTCTGACGTGTTTGATATAGATTCGCGATTCAGTGACTACGATTATTCATAATGGTACGCCTGCTGCTATCTCAGCTCTAAGACATTGCGTCTTTTCTCAGATCATCAACAGCTTGGCGTGTAGACTTCAATCTCTCATTAGCATCGTTTCTGCCGGCGGTGCGTGGCGTGCGGTATATGATCGATCTTGCATTAAGCTCCCCGCTGCCAACCCCTCCACGACTACTCTTCACGAGCAGTATTGGCAATATCATATGTTAGGCCTAAACAAAAAATCTGACGTCAAAGCAATTACTTATTTTATCCCTGTAGCATGGTGTAACATCCCGCCTGCTGTTGAAGATGCGATCACAGACCTGAGTATCATCACCCCATCTGGATACAGTGAATCTAAATGGGTATCAGAGCGTATCCTTTTCACTGCTAGGCAACAGACCACGCTCCGTCCAGTGATCGTTCGTGTGGGGCAGTTATGTGGCGGTATCAATGGCAACTGGAATACAAGAGAATGGTTCCCCGCGCTCGCACGGGCGAGTCAGGTTGTCAGTGGGGTACCTGATAATGAAGGTGTGAGTATCGGACGATTGACTGGTCATACCTACTCTAATAAGATCGTAAATAGTTGATCTCATTCGTTCCTTTGCATACGGCTGCAACAGCGATAATCGAACTTCGCCACGCCAAGCATGATTTCGCGCACATTGTCCATCCTCGTCCCGTTACCTGGAGAAGTATCGTATCCCATCTCGCTGGAGCACTCCATGTCCCCATCATTCCGTATAATGAGTGGCTATCACGTTTAGAAGCTTCACCAAAAACAGATGAAGCACTCCACCGTAACCCGGCGTTGCATTTGATCGATTTCTATAAAGCTTCTGCGCCACGAAGTGGGTTTAAGAATGTTCACGATCGAGAGGCTATGGGATTCGCCATGTATGAGACAACGACGACGGTCGTCGATGCTCCCTGTCTCCATCCAAGCACTTTGCCACAATTAGGGAGGGACGAGGTTTTGCTCTGGGTAGATTATTGGAAGGGTAAGGATGCGTTGGATCCCTAAATTTGAAATCACATCAAACCACAATGTATATTGCTATTGTTCCACCCAAGCCGTTATCATAGCTCTGTTAAAATTGCATTTCTTGCTCCTCTGCGTTTGACCGGCTATCGTAATAGTGAATTGTGAGAGCGATCACCTGTGTGCATTGGTGGCAGTGATGGGAGCCTTAGTGAATATTATAATATTGTACATGGAGGTATACTGTATCATGTCCGTTTGGAACATATTACTTACTCTAAACACCTAAAGAGGCAACAGCCGAGTTGTAAGGTTAGTGAAAGAAAACATGTTGTCTAGTAATCCAATATCAAGGGAACTCCGGCTTCCAGTTTGTTCCTTTATGAGGTGGTGGGCTGCTTCTGAAGAAAGCATAATATTTGAGTGGAATTGCCGGTTGGTTATTGTGCCAATAGAATAAGGCCTTGTGATGTCCTTTCTAGGAAACGAGGAGGAGCCGGACGTGGAAATTTTCAGACGAGGCGTCGCACTCTGCATACTAGGCATACCCATTGCGAAGAATTGTTGAGGGTGAAGATGTATATGCGAGACTGGTAGGAGGCCCACTGTCAAGCGTAGAGTAGATGTAATTTAGGTGCAAGTAGCCTATTGCTTCTGGTTAATTGAAAGAAGTTGATGGCGGGCAGAATACCTACCACCATGTAAATGATGTGCACTTCTAACTGCAGCAACCGCACCTCCTGCACTGCATAATGCAGGTGAATATGTAAATTCCAGAATAATATAGAAAATTAAATTGAATTGAAAAATATTATTAAACAAAAATCAAATGTAGTAGAGCGCTCGGGGCAGGCGGATAACACCACCTGTGTATCTTCTATTTGTTGTTGAAATAAGATCTTAAAAGCTCGTGAATCTCAAGCAATGAGGAATATAATTTCCGTTTGACCCTCTGTGTCTCGTAGGAGGGAAATGAATAGTGTAAGTACAAGAAATCTATACTAGTTATATATGCCTTGAGAACAATAGATGTATGGCAACACAGCGTTAAGCCACACTCAAAAGAACAATAGGGTGGCAAATTGCTGGTGTGGCACCTTGTGCATGCTCACACAGCCCTATATTCTAACATTTGTAACCTAATTAGCTTGCCACATAGCCCCCCTGAACTCCAACCTAATTAGAATGCATAAGCTATGTTGCCACAGCCTGCTGGATGGTCTTGCACTTCCCAGCAGCTAGACGGCTCTGTGCTTGCAATGCTCTATGTGTAACCCCAAATCTCTAAATGTCACA
The DNA here is from genome assembly GCA_015178975.1 of Hysterangium stoloniferum. Lineage (NCBI taxonomy): Eukaryota > Fungi > Basidiomycota > Agaricomycetes > Hysterangiales > Hysterangiaceae > Hysterangium > Hysterangium stoloniferum. Next base: position 771,928 of record WHVD01000030.1, on the reverse strand, counting down.
TACACAGCTGTACATAGCTGACATAATGCATCTTCCTGCACTTTGCCTGTCCCTCACCTGTTGCCATTTCATGGGCAAGAAGTGCAAATTGGGGCTCTCTTCAAAGGTCTCTGTATCTGGTGTTGGTGCAAATAGACATCTTGTAACTTCTATTGTATATGTATATACCCACTCTGACATGAGAATATTAGGTGACAGCACCCACATGCTTTGTAATGCATATTCACATCATTTGTGCCATACAAAGCTATGTATGACCTGTGGGAGGTGTTAAGAACTGAAAACTGACTAGTGTCGGTAGGCTGATGGGGACCAATCAGAAGGACTTTGTGAGAACTAAGTGAAAGAACAATACTCAGTATTTGCACACTGTATGCCAAATAGCTAGTTATTGATTACCTAAGTGAAAGAACAATACTAAGGTAATGGTAATAAGTAAAAGAGTTAGGAATGCATAGTAGTAAGTATCTCACCTCAGTATTTGCACGCTGTATGCCAAATAGCTGAGGTGAAGTTGACTGGGATGGCTTGTATTTAAGCTAACTCGGAACAAAGAGAAAATGAGAACAATAGCATGGAATGTGTACTAGAATGTTCTGGAGAAATATTTTCATGTGACAAAAGGAAACAATAAAGGAGTACAACAAAGGAAGGCTTTTGTCTTATGGGCTGGTACGTCATAACCTTACCATAAAGGGACTATTGCGTGCTTGCTATTCTAACATTCCCCCTCAAGCCGCATAGAGTCCTAATGCAGCGGCGAAGTGTTTGACCTTGGCGGAAGGGAGCACCTTGGTTAAGGTGTCAGCAACCATGTCGTCGGTGGGGCAATAAATGAGTCGAAGGGAGCCATTCTCAATAATCCAACGAACAAAATGAAAGTGGACATCGATATGCTTGGTGCGTCCATGATATTGATGATCCCTGGTAAGCGCAATAGCAGATTGATTTTCGGAGAATAAAGTCGTGGGCCCATCAGGGGAACCAAACAGCTGGGTAAGCAAGGACCGTAGCCAAAGCGCTTCTTTGGAGGCGTGGGTTACGGCCACATATTCGCTCTCAGTCGTGGACAATGAGACAATCTCTTGCCGTTTCGCACTCCAAGATACAGCCCCTCCATTGAGTAGAAAAGCGTACCCGGATATGGCACGGCGATCTTCAGCGAGGCTTCCATCTGCATCAGCATAACCAGTAAGTCGTTGGTCGTTGCCTAGTTTTTTGTAAGTTAACCAAAGATCTTTGGTACCGGCCAGGTATCGAAAAATTCTTTTGACGGTGGTCCAGTGTTCCCGGCCAGGATTGATGTTAAAACGTGAGACGACTTGTACGGCGAAAGCAATATCTGGGCGGGTACCCAAGGTGGCGTACATTAAGGATCCAACGGCTTCATGGTAGGGTATGTCACGCATTGCAGCGCTTTCAAGTGTTGTGGAGGGACATTGTGAGGAAGATAGTCTGGCGTTCGGGTCCATCGGGGTGGAGACTGGCTTGAGGTCCTCAAGATGGTAGCGGTGGAGGATCGAGTCAATATATGAACGCTGGGATAAACGTAAGATATTTTGGTCTCGTTCCCTTACAACCTCGATTCCTAACAACCAGTGCAGTTCACCCAAGTCAGTGATTTCGACGTGGCAGGCGACGTCCTTTTTGAAGGAAGCAATGGTGTCTGCCGAGCTCAAAGCAATCGTGCAATCATCTACATGGACTAACACAATAGTCAGGATATCACTCGCGTTTCGATAGAATACCGCTTGGTCAACATTGCTCCGAATAAAACCTAATGCGTCCATAATTTCAACGAGCCTCTGGTACCACCGGCGTCCCGATTGTTTCAATCCATACAGAGTTTTTAGGAGTCAGCAGACTTGGCCCGTAGAATTTGGGGCGTGGTAGCCAGGGGGCTGTTTCATAAAGATTTTTTCGTTGCCAGTGAGTGTGCCATTTAGATAAGCTCCCTTGACATCGATCTGATGTAGTTCAAGGTCCTGCTCAGCTGCTATTGCCAACACGGTCTGGATCGATGCCAGTTTTGCTACAGGTGCGAATGTATCAAAATAATCAACACCGGGGACTTGGGAGAAATCTTGCGCTACCAGACGAGCTTTATACCTGACTACATTTCCGCCAGCATCCTTTTTGGCATGAAACACCCATTTTGAGCCAATTATGTTGGCTTCCTCAGGAGGTTCAACGAGTTCCCAGGTGCAATGTTTCCAGTTCAGCTAAAATTGCTTGCTCCCATAGTGGCCAATCAGGACGACGCTTGGCTTCAGCCAATGAACATGGTTCGATTGCCTCCGCATTGCTGATCTCGAGGGCCAATGCATACTCATCTTGTAGTTCAGACAGCAACATCCAGTCGGCAGTACCGTCGCCTTCTAACACTTCAGTGAGACCGCTCGGAGGATTGGTGGTGGGCATTTGAATGCCAGGGGTGATTTTTGGTTCAGATCGCCAGTGAGTGCTTACACCAGTGCCCTGCAGAATATCTTGAACGCGTTGGCTAGGCTTGCGGTCACGTTTTCTTACTTGGGGCTGGTTAGTGCTGGTAGTGGATTCGTCAATAATTACTGGAGATGGTGGGGAATGGGTGGATGTGTATCCAGTGCTGTCAGTTCCTGCCGTCTTGGTGAGTTCCAAATTGTCCCCTTTGAGATGAGAGGCTGACACATTGGTGTTGTCATAGTACACATTTCGTTCGACTGTTATGGTCCTGGTGTTGACCCAATACACTCTGACACCATTGCTCTTCTCATCAAAACCCATCCATCGTCCTTCACGAACACGTCCTCCCAACTTATCACCTCCCTCAATCCTTACCCAGGTCTTCTCTCCCCATTCTCGCAGTTCCTTCAGGTCTGGCTTCTTTTTGAAAACAGCCTCAAAAGGTGTTGTGTTGCCCACAGCCTTTGTTGATGTTCTGTTCAGCAACCAAATTACATGGCAGGCAGCTTCTCCCCACAAGAATTTTGGCAGCCCACTAGCATGCAGGAGAGAATGCGTTTGAGGATTGTGTGATTGCGTCGTTCGGCGATGCCATTGTGTTGGGGCGTGTCATGCACAGTGAGTTTTTGCTCAGTTCCTTTCTTCCGTAGATGTTCCTGGAAGGCGTTGCTTAGGTACTCACCACCTCGATCGGAATGCAACTTCTTGATCTGTATGTTCAGTTGCATATTGCACCAGGCCTCAAAGTCTTTGTAGGCATTGAAGGTCTCAGCCTTTGTGCTGAGTAAGCGCAGGTAAGTAAAACGAGTGCTATCATCTGTGAACGTCACATAATAACAACATCCTCCTAGTGTTGGTGTTGGGGCAGGCCCCCACACATCAGTGTGTATTATGTCTCCAAAACCTGCAGCACGTCCACCCTGATTTATCTTTGCCACTGGTCTCCTGGTGGCCTTTGCATAGATGCATGACTCGCAAAAAAAAGGGTCATTGCCAGGTGAGTGCTCAAGTTTGATGCCTGTTACAAAGCCACTTTGCACCAGTCGGCATGCAACATGGGGGGCAATGTGGCCCATTCGGCGATGGAACATATCAACAGTGAGTTCCTCTGCAGCATTCGCGAAGTTTATCCCACTAACAGTTTTGTACAGACCCTTCTTTGATCTGGGGATTTTGCCGATCATGCTGCCCTTTGAATTGTAAATAACACATTTGCCATTGCCAAATGTGACAGAAAATCCCATCTCGTCCAGTTGTCCAACAGAGATCAGTGTATATCCTATGTCTGGGGAATATAATGCTTCCGAGAGGTGCAATGTAGAAGTGTCGACTCCACACGGTAAGTTCATTGTTAGTTCGCCTTTTCCCACAGCATGAAAACTGTTTCTATTTGCAGCGCAAAAAGTTTTCAGGGAAATCTTCACGAAATTCTGGAGTTTGTTTTGGTATGGCGTCATTGTTTGAGAGCATCCCGAGTCTATTAACTTGATGCACATCTGCTCGGATTGCTCAACATCTGTGGTGGTTGCAGCAGCAATTTCGGGCATGTCATCTGTCTCATCGTTGTCATCGATAACAGAGAACCAGTCAGACATGCTATCATCAAAGTCACCCTCCTGATACGAGGAATCACTCATGGACCATGTGTCCAGTGCTCCGTCATCAACAGGTATTTCGGTGAGTCGTCCCAAGTTGGGCAAACTATTGCTGGAGTCCAAAAGGAACTCAGCATCTGCAGCAAATGCGCCTTCACATTCAGAATCCGAATCCTCTGCAACATTTGCAGAGCCACCGGACTTCTTGGATAGGTCATCCTGTTGCTTTTCATCCTTTTTTGGCTTGGGAGAGCTGTCTTGCTTATGTCCTTTCTCATTGCAGTTCCAGCATATGCCACGGGGTTTCAATTATTTCCCTTTCCTGAGCCAGCATACAATGCTTCATCGTCAACATCTTCCTTCGGTTTTCCTGAGCACTTGGCTCGCAACGTTTTCTGGCACTCGAATTCTTCAGAAATGAGCATGATGAGTTTGTCTGGTGTAATTGTACCGGTAGGGCTCCATATTCTTGCTGCTGCTAACTGATTTGAAGCAAAATTAGACATCACTATGGGCAGGGATGAAATAATAGTGGAATGGTAATCCATTTCATTTATGTCCACTCCCACAGATGCTAATTCTTCCCTTTTAACTCTCAGAGTGTCCAGAAATTCTCGCACATTGCCTTTTTCGGCACACCGCATGTCGAGGAAACACGTTTTTAGGTCCGTTTGTGCGTAAGCACCCTTTTCGGTGTACTCAGAGACTATGGAGTCCCATCGATCCTTTACAGTCTTTTTGGAGTGTACTCGCATGAGGGTTGAGTCGGGAAATTTTTTGGGTGAGCAAAGATTTGGCAGATTTTTCATTTTTGTCCCACAATGTGATTGCAGCTGACTCTTCTTCAGTAGGTTTGGTCTGTTCAGTTGGTCGTGGGGATTTGCCATCGAAGTGGCCCCAAAATCCTTTTGCTTCAATAGCATCTTGGAACCGGACCGCGAAGATGGCCCAGTTTACGCCAGTGTTGTCAAGCTTGGGAACAGAAGATGGAAGGGAGTCAGATAAGGAAGTGGCTGTAATAGACATTTTGAAACTAAGCGTAGTGTAGCGCGGGGCCCAATAACCTGTGAGAACTAAGTGAAAGAACAATACTCAGTATTTGCACACTGTATGCCAAATAGCTAGTTATTGATTACCTAAGTGAAAGAACAATACTAAGGTAATGGTAATAAGTAAAAGAGTTAGGAATGCATAGTAGTAAGTATCTCACCTCAGTATTTGCACGCTGTATGCCAAATAGCTGAGGTGAAGTTGACTGGGATGGCTTGTATTTAAGCTAACTCGGAACAAAGAGAAAATGAGAACAATAGCATGGAATGTGTACTAGAATGTTCTGGAGAAATATTTTCATGTGACAAAAGGAAACAATAAAGGAGTACAACAAAGGAAGGCTTTTGTCTTATGGGCTGGTACGTCATGACCTTACCATAAAGGGACTATTGCGTGCTTGCTATTCTAACAGACTTGGCTTCAGCTTATGTGCTGCACCCTCGCAAATAACTGTTGGGTGTCCTTAGATTTTGGACGGGCAAAGACTAGTCCTAACGAGTACCTCTCAGTGAGTTACTGATCGGGACTGAAGGATAAGTCGAGTGTCGGGCCAAGGGGTCGGGGACCGAGAGTGGGCGAGCGCATGCGAAGGCAGAGGGCAGAATACTTAGTATGCGACTTCTAGAGGTGTAAGAGGGTATTCCGAGTTGATATTCTGATTGCCTAGTAACTACAACTACAGCGGGTTCATATACAAGTATTCGGCATCTAGAAAATACTAACTAGGAGAAGAGGGGAAAATGGTATTGACAAATAAGCTTGACTAGAAACGGGAAGGTTACAATTAGTTCGGAGGCTGTAAAATAACCGAGAGTGGGATTACGAGAAAAGGAAATAGTCTGAGGGTTACAAGTATATATAGACATATGTGAAACATAGAGTAGAATGGATCATCATAATAAAAAGGGACATATCAGAGTTTAACCAGATAGTATGAGTATATTTTGATGGGGGCGTAAATGGAGTTTGATCACCGCAAAAGCATATGTCAGCATCAGGAGTCCAATGGTTTCCAATGCAATGACTTGAATGCTAACTTGAAACATCGATAGGTGGCGATAACCTTGGGGACCATCGGGTTGCGACACAGTCATAACAGGAGGCAAGCCCCCACCATGCTACCACCCCACAACTTTACAATAGAGTTTATTGGAGTTTATATAAGATAAGGCTCTACTATGGATCCTAAAATCTCTTGGAGAGAGGGGTTTTCCCAGTGATCATCATCAACTAAGTGAAAGGAGCATGGTGGGGTGGTGGGTGTTTTTAGGTGCTGTGAGGGTGCGGAGCACCTGAACTCCCTCCCATAAAAGACAGGTAAAAGGTACCATCAGCTTATTCACCTCCTGTATTCTTAGTCAGCACAGAACCAATCCAGATGCTTTTCTGCACTCACGGGAGCTTTTTGACGCTGCAGGAGCATTTTTGCAACTGTGGGAGTATTTTCGGCACCTTGGGAGTATTTTGTGATGGGCATGGAAGTACTTTGTGACATGTGGAGGTATTTTGTGACGAGAGGTGGTATTCTGTCACGTGTGTGGAGGTATTCTCTGACACCACGGGAGTATTGTTACATGCATGGGAGTATTTTTTGGACACATGGTGGCATTTCGTGTGCCCCTCACAAGCACATTTCCCATGCCTCTGCCAGAAGGATTTCCCACACCCTTCCATATCATGCTATTTTTATTAATAATAATAAAAAAATCTACTATTTCCCATGCCCTTCGCAGAAGTATTTCCCACACCCCTCACGGAGGCATGTGTGAAGCCATTTTCCCAGAGAAGGATGGCAAATCCCGGGAGGAGGTCTACATGGATTTCCGGGAAAATCTGAATAAAATCTGGGAATTATTAAAATAAAATACAATAAATAAAAATAAAATACTTAAAAAGAAAATAACATAATAAATCCAAATCAAAATAAAATAAAATAAAACAAAGTAAAATATATTAAATCAAAATAAAATACACTAAATCAGCATAAGGTACAATGAATCCAAATAAAATACAATAAACAAAATTAAAATATTTAAAAAGAAAATAATATAATAAATCCAAATCCAAATAAAATAAAATCTTTAAGAATTGAATAAAATAAAATAAAACAAAGTAAAATATATTAAATCAAAATAAAATACACCAAATCAGCATAAGGTACAATGAATCCAAATAAAATACAATAAACAAAATTAAAATATAATACACTAAAATAAATTACAATAAATTAAAATAGAATACAATATATCAATTGGTTGCTTCAGTTGAAATGATTACCCCTTTTAAAATGGTTGCTTCTTTGAAATGTTGCTCCCTTTGAAAGCTTTCCTCCTTTTGCAACCATTGGTCCTTTTGTAACCGTTGTTTCCTTTGGTAACCGTTGTTTCCTTTGGTAACCATTGTTTCCTTTGGTAACTGTTAAGTGCCATGTTGGGAACTTATTCCGGAACTATCGGAAAGTCACCGGGAAGTCGGAAACTAGTGGATAGGGTCAGGACATCGGCTTCAGCTTATGTGCTGCACCTTTACGCAAACGCTCAAAGTCCTTAATTTTGGAAATAAGGCTTATGATGGAAGATACAGATATTCAGAGTTCCGAAGAGTTCCGAATATCGAGCGTACAGAAAGACAGGAGGAGGAATAAGAAACTAAGTCGATATCAGATCTAAGGTAAAGTACAAATTCGCGGAAACTAATATAAGTCTACTCATTATTGTACTACAAACTAAGACCATAATAAGACAGAAATGGAAGTGCTCTTAAAATGGAAATACAATAAGACATATTAGGGAGACAATATTCCAAAATGGGAATACAACAAACAAACGAGTGAATACTTGTCAACGGACAAATTACCAAATGCGGAACAAGGGAAGAACACGGATGATACGGTAACTATGATGTTCCATAGTCGGAGATCAGAAGTCAGATATTGAAACATCCAGGAACGGGTTGTAACAGTACCCCCCTGTTAGGCCAAAATCCCATAGAGGCAATTAGGTACTGAGTGATTGAAGCGACAGCTGATTATTATGTGTCGCGAAATTTACGCAATTCTGGAGGTGAGAGTTTCGGCTGATGTTCTGAGTATAAAAACCTCCAAATATTCGAATTAATGTTTTTGTTTCTTTGTCCACAACTTGTATGTCGATACGTTGGCCACTATTCATCACTACCCCGGAAGATTCAGATACCGAAATTGCCATTCTACAAAAAACGTCGAAGGTCGCAGAACTTCAACAAAAATGACAAAGGATGGAGGAGTTGAAGCGACGACAGGAGGAGGAGGAAAAGGCATTGATGCAGGAGTCAGAGGTGACGAAGAAACGTGAGGAGATAAGGGAAGGAAAGGTAAGTGACAAACATAATTTCTGTGGCTTCAACCGATAACTATTGGGTACAGCGAAAAGCTGTGGAGGTTGAAGTAGAGGGAGAGGCTGGACCTTTGAGTCCTAAAGTAAGTACATCTACAAAAGACCGGTAATTGATTAACTTCCGAAACAGAAGCCAAAGGTCAAGGCTCCGGAACGGATGGAAGTGGTCCATGAAAATCCGTGTTATCGATGTTCCATACGGAGTATGATGTGTTGGAAACAGAAGGTAAAATGGGGTGGAACTTGCTATCCCTGCGTGGTTCTTAAACTTCCATGCACTCTCACCTCGAAAAGGGTTCCAAAAGGTGAGAAGCCTCAGAGAACTAACAATGCAGAAAGTTCAGGAGCTGCCAAAGCTGCGGAAACTGAGGTACTGCAAACGGATAGTATGGGCATGGAGCTCCTCAAGGACACTGTTGACATGTTAGTCTTTATCGGGATGGAAGTTATGAAAATGCGGGATACTCTAGATCACCATAATGAGATCCAGGAAAAAGGTTTTTGTTCATTGGTCTGAAATTTCCGGAGACAAAACGAATTCCTGGAGAAGGTAATGGTTAGCATCGGTATTATTGCAGTTTCCGAAAGATTTTCCAATAAGGCAAGGGATCAGCCTAACGATCCATTGGTGGAATGTGTCGAAAAGAGATGGGAGTCAGGGAAAGGGCCGGAAAGTGAAGATGAAGAGGTACAGGATATGGTGGAGAGTGCGGAGATTGCGGATGATATGGGAGTGGAAATAGAAGGAGGATTTGGGGTGTCAGAGACTTTAAAATAGATGAAAATAAATTTTGACTTGTATGATTTCAAAAACAAGTGTGATATTGGAAATAGCGGAAGTGTCGGAAACTGAACAGAAAGAAAAACGGAAGAGTCAGAGTGATGATAAAGGTCCGGGTTTACTTGGATAAGCCGTGTGGAAATCAGTGACAATTTCCATAGCGTGTCCAAGTTCCATGGCCATTATCCATGAAGTTTCCTCGTCGGTACCTTCATAACCTGCCCATTTGACTAAATAGAGCAATTTACAAGTACGTCGGCGATTATCGATTTTAGAATCCAAAATTTCAGAAACTTCAAATTCGGGTTCTCCGTCAATGATGACTGGAGGGGACGGAGGTTGAATACGTTCCAGGATTTTGTTAGGAACACAAGGTTCTAACATGGAAACGTGGAAAAATGAACTGCTCGCATACTATTGGGAAGTCGGAGAGTCCATGAGAGTGAACCGGCTTGTGCTATAATTTCAAAAGGTCCTAAGAATTTCTCAGCGAGTTTTTTTAGAAGGTCAGGTAGTACGGAAGAATTGAGCTTTTACAAAAACCTGATCACCGATTTTAAAGTTAGGAGGTGGGATCCTGTTTTTGTCTGCAGAACGTTGATAATATTCCTGTGTGGAAGAAATAGCTTTCTGAAGTTCTTGATGTAATTCGTCGAGGTTGGTAATAAATTCTTGAGCACGGACAGAACCCAAATCTCGTTCAGGATGTACAGTGAGATTTGGATTATAGCCTTTGTTGGCGAAAAAGGGAGATACACCGGTAGTTGCATTTGGAGAGTTATTGTAGGCAAATTCCGCGATCGGGAGAAGGGATTTCCAGTTGTCCTGTTGATAATTGCAATAGATGTGGAGGTATTGCTCCAATGTTTGATTTACACATTCCGTTTGTCCATCACCTTCTGGGTGATATCCTGAGGTAAAGTGTAGTTTCATGTCGAGGGCTTTTCCAAGAGCCTGGAAGAAATGGGAGACGAACTTGGAGCCTCGATTGGAAGTTACGTGAGACGGAACTCCGTGTTTGGAAAATACATGAATAATGAAAAGTTCCGCTAATTGTAAGGATGTGATTGTATCATGAGTGGGTATGAAAATGCCTTGTTTCGAGAATCGATCCACAACAACTAGAATGGATGTAAAGCCTTCGGAAGTCGGGAGTTGTTCAATAAAATCCATGAAATTGAGTTCCAGGGTTTTTCTGGTATTGGGAGTTGCTTGAGAAGGCCGTACGGCTTATGCCTCTGGGTTTTGGAGCGTAAGCAGGTGGTGCATGACTTACAGAACTGGGTTACAAAATCTCGGAGGTTGGGCCAAGTGTATTCTCTACGGATTAAACCAAGAGTATTGTTAATGCCGTAATGTCCGGAGATTGGATGATCGTGTTTATACTGAAGTACGCGGAGTTGGAGATTGTTGGAATCTGGAACGTAGATACATCCATTGAGACGGATAAAACCTTGAGAGTCTTGTGACCATCGGGGTTGGTGTTACGACCGGACAATCCCGCCGGACTCCGGGCACTAACCTGTACGCCCTCACGCACTACAAGCACCAATCGTCTGTTTATAGGATTTCCCGCCCGGACTCCGTTACATCAAGACTCGTTACGTTCGACCTCATTACGACACATATCAGTCACCGGACTTCCCCCGGACTCCGTATCTGTCTATGTCCGTCTTCGTCCCACGCACCAGTCACCAGACCCCGCTTAGAATCCCGTCACCGCTCTAATCGAGCCCAGTTCCCATTTTAGTCAAATGACCTGTCACGATTTAGGACTCCGCTCCCACTCCGTTTCCCGTTATGGGTTATGCTTTGTCACGATTTGGACTCCGCTCCGTTCCGTTCCATTCCTAACACCAATTTGGTGTTTACTATTCCCATTTCATGTTTTGTTAGTTTCGTTTCGCCATTACTGGATTTGGTATGTCATTCACTCCATGGTCTATATAAACTGGCAGATGTTGTACATACAATCCAGTCAGAAAATTAGCTTAGATTTCCCCCAGTAATCTAATAATATTTTCCACTCTAAAATCTTACTCGATTCACATCGCACGCACTAGTCGGAGCCCACGGGCTCCAGCACATCTATCTCTCTCAACCAACTCGACTCACGTCCCACGACCTCCGACTTACGACCCACGACCCCCGACTTACGACCTACGACCCACGAACCCCGCCCGGACTCCCCGGGATCCCCGTCCATCCGTTTGAAATTGGACAACACGATCTAGCGAGGGCGCAGCCTATAAGCTGAAGCCAAGTCCTACCGGATATCCCGTGGGTTTCTCCGGAAACCCGGCCTGTGTGTCTATCCTAACAGTTGGTCCGGATTGTCAGGAACTTCTAGGTGTGGCTTGAGAGCCGGATCGGAAGTGAGTGTGGAAAGGATATCTTGATGTAATTGCTCAATGTCCATAATCATGATGCTACGCATAATTGGATAGGAGAGGGAAGTTGCTCAAATAGATGCGGAAAGTTGTTGCGTTGTAAAAACCGGTTTCAAGTTATGTGGATTAACAATGGCATAGTTACTTTCCCCCTCTTTAGGATAGACGTCCCATCGTCGAGTCATGGCATCTGGTTTTCCACCAAGACATCCAGGTCAGAAACAGATAATCATGTTGAAAGCGGAAAGGAATTCAGACCAGCAGGCCTGCCGGCGGGTTAAAAGTTTAGTGGTAGAAAAATATTTGAGATTTTTGTGATCGGTAACAACATCAATGGGAGTTGCGGAACCTTCGAGATAATGGCGCCAATGTTTGAAAGCTTCAAAAATTGCCAAAAGTTCCTTATCATGAACGTTGTAGTTGGGTTCGGACACTGAAAGTGTCCGAGAAAGGAATGCGACCGGATGAATTTCACTGTCGGAATCTTGAATGGAAAGAATCGCGGCAATTGCATAATCGGAAGCATCGGTTTCCACAATAATCGGAACATCAGGTTTCCAATGGGAAAGAATCGGGGCAGAAGTGAAAGCATTTTTTAAAGTCTGGAAAGCGGAGCAGCATTTGTCATCAAAGACCCATGGTTGAGTTTTACGGGTAAGACGAGTGAGCGGTACTGTAATATCCGAGTAGTTCTGAATAAAATGATGGTAAAAGTTGGCGAAACCTAAAAATGACTGAATATCCTTGACTTTCCGTGGTTCGGGCCAATCACGGACAACTTGAACCTTGGTTTCATCCATGTGGAGACCATCAGGCCCGATAATGAAACCTAAGTATTCAATAGAATCCATGTCAAAGTAGCATTTTTTACTGTTGGCGAAAAGACCGTTTTTATGGAGTCTTTGGAAGACTTCATGGACCTGTTCATCGTGGAGAGCGGGATCCTCGGAAAATTCCAAAATGTCGTCCAAATAGACTATGACACATATGTCAAGAATTTCGGAAAATATATCATTAACAAAACGTTGAAAAGCGGAAGGGGCATTGGTAAGGCCGAACAGCATAACCAACCATTCAAAGGATCCATAGCGAGTTCGAAAAGCAGTTTTCCATTCATCGCCCTCGGCAATTCAGACCAAATGATAGGCATGTTTGAGGTCTATTTTGGTGTAGATCTGAGCTTTCTGTGGGGCATCAAGTAAATCGGCAACGAGTGGAAGTGGATACTTATCTTTCCATGTGATGGAATTTAATCCTCTGAAATTGACACAGAGTCAAAGGGAGCCATCCTTCTTTCGGATGAAAAGGATGGGTGCTCCATACGGAGACTTTGAGGGACGGATAAAACCTATCGACAAATGTTCATCCAGGAACTCCCGAATAGACAAAAGTTCTGATTGGGATAACGGGTAAATAGGTCCTAACAGAGGGTTTGAACCGGACTGGGCCTATGTGGTGCAAGCCTGTCAGCTTTTTGCTTACTGAAAATGTCCGTGAAATCATGGTATTTTTCGGGAACTCCTTCCAGGTTGGCTTTTAGCTCGGATAATTCTGGAGTCGCAAAATGTCCAGATGCTTCATCAACTTTTAAGCTGATCGAAAAACACTGCGAACCATCCAGTTTACTCACCCTAACAAATGCTGAAGCGTTGATGAGAGAGATTTTTGGAGGCATGGAGGTCTCGGTAGAAGCCGGAGGTGCCGTGGATGCCGAAAAGGCGTTGGCTGGAAGAGACGCTGCAGGAACGAAGTGTCGGGAATTCGGAAATTAATACTGCCCAATACCCAGTCAATCAACGGATTATATCAGGTGAGCCAGTTGTATCCAAGAACTACCGAACAGCTAGAGTCCAACTGTGTTACGAAAAAAGTAACTGTCTGGGATGTTCCACAAGGGAACTGGATAGACATGTCACAGGGGGTAATTGCTGTATTGCTAGTGCTGTCAAACAGATGCAAGGAAATTGCGGGAACAGAATGGAGTTTCAGATTATGTTTCGAGGCAAAGGTGGTATCTACAAAACAGTGTGTGGAGCTGGAATCTATCAGAGCTCGAAACACTAAATTTCCAAGAAAGTCAGAAATGAGTTTTACAAATAATGAATCGGGATTAGAGAGAGCGGACGCGTTGAGACGGATAACCTCGGAAACATGGAGAGAGTCAACGTAACCCTCTGTCCGTGCAGATTCCGGAGGGTTGCTTACTCTTTTTTCGACTCCATGGTGGGTTTTTCCTTAGACATTATAGTCGTAGTGGAAGTTGCCGCACAAGCCTTGGAAGAGTTAGATTTAACGGTACAGTTGGAAACCTTGTGTCCACCTTTCCTGCAGAAAAGGCAGAGGTCATTGTCCATACGTCATTGTTTCTCCTTCGGGGTGAGTTTACCGTCGGTACCCAACAAATGGGAAATGTCGGGTTTGTCAGAAGTTGACTGTCTTTCTTCTGGTCGGAGGTTGATTTGCCAGTATTCGTGCCAGAATTGCCAGTGTTATTGCCTGAGTTGTTGCCAGAAGACTTGCTAGTCGATGCCTTGTTATTCTGAGAATGTTCCGTCAGGTTCTCTCAAGAGACCTCGGCTTTTCGTTCCCAATAACGGGCATCGGATGTTTGAGCTTTAATCCGCATGAGTTGGAGAGTTTTCAGCTTCCCATCTTTGCAGATCTCGTCTTTAAGGTGTGACGGAGGTCCCATATAGAAATGGTGTCTGAGGGCGGAATCGTCCCATCCACATCATGTGGCAAGGGTATTGAACTTGACGAGATAATCGGAAACTCGTTGATTATCCTTCATCTTGAGCGTCATTAATTCATTTTCCACTTTGCCGGATTGATTGTAAGATCCGAAATTAGTTTCCAGTTCTTCCACAAAAGCGTCCCAGTCGTCGAGCCATACGGGTGTCTCATCAGATATTCCAGATAGTCCAGGTTCGAACCAATCTTGAGCGGTATCCTTGAGATAAGAGAGTGTGAAATTGACTTTTCGACTGTCAGATTTAAATGCAGAGGGTCAATCACAGAAACTGAAACGGCATTGAAGAAGGAAATTCTTCAATTTTTTCGGATCCTTGCCGGTAAATGGTTCGGGTTCTTTGACTCCGGTGTGGGATGATTCTTTACTATCCTCAGTGGATTTCAAGTAGTCAGCGAATTTCACAATGGAGTTGATGAACAACATTTCAGTCGGTTCGTTGGAAGATTTCTTTTTCGATGTCTCCGGCTGATCTTCTGTTTCATTGTCGGAAATGTGGGGAACATTGGTGTCCTTCGTTACCTCAGTAACCTCCTCAGTAACTTCTTCGACTGAAGCTGATGTTGTCGGCTGAAAAGGGGTTTCGGGTTGAGTGGTGTAAAGTTGCAATGGGGATTGAAGTTGGGATGGTCCTTCAGCAGCTTTGTGTTTGGGACCCATGATGAGCGAGTTGCAGAGTTCAGATCTGATATACTGTTAAGTGCCATGTCAGGAACTTATTCCGGAACTATCGGAAAGTCACCGGGAAGTCGGAAACTAGTGGATAGGGTCAGGACGTCAGCTTCAGCTTATGTGCTGCGCCTCTACGCAAACGCTCAAAGTCCTTAATTTTGGAAATAAGGCTTATGATGGAAGATACGGATATTCAGAGTTCCGAAGAGTTCCGAATATCGAGCGTACAGAAAGACAGGAGGAGGAATAAGAAACTAAGTCGATATCAGATCTAAGGTAAAGTACAAATTCGCAGAAACTAATATAAGTCTACTCGTTATTGTACTACAAACTAAGACCATAATAAGACGGAAATGGAAGTGTTCTTAAAATGGAAATACAATAAGACATATTAGGGAGACAATATTCTGAAATGGGAATACAACAAACAAACGAGTGAATACTTGTCAACGGACAAATTACCAAATGTGGAACAAGGGAAGAACGCGGATGATACGGTAACTATGATGTTCTGTAGTCGGAGATCGGAAGTCGGATATTGAAACATCTGGGAACAGGTCATAACAGGAAGCCAGGCCCCCTTTCAACTGTTTTGATATCTCCATAATCCAACTCCAACTTTTCTTTGTACTTATCCATGTTTTCCTCTTGCCACCCCATACCTTCATATAAAGGTCTCAAAGGGTCTCGACCTACATACATAATGGAGGAATACTGTTAGAATCCCATTGTTTCAGACCCCCTTGACTTGTTTCTCACTAGAAAACCCTCATTATCTCATTATCAGAGCCTGTCCATGTCATTACCCCTCACGGCTCCCCCAATACTTGTTCATAATCAACTAGCAACCCATTCCATCTCCACTCCATCTGCTCCTCTGTTTCCCTATCCACATATTTGCCACCTAATATTGTTTCTTAGTACTATACATTACTTTCCATTGCTCCCCACCTTGTCATAACTTCCTCTAATCCATCTTACACCTCACTTCTCTGATCAGCCTCCTGCTCATCCATCTTGATGTAGTATAAAGCTCTTTTCATGTACAGTACAGTTCTTCAGTTTGAATATCAACTTAGATTAGCCCCTCTTAGTTTTTTTCCCTTCCCCTCTCATCACTATAAGCTGCAACCCTCTACTCCTTGACTCTTAGTGATTCAGCCCTCCAGTTGATTAAGCTAAGTGTTGACTCTTACTCATATTGTACTATCTGCTCTGTTTGAAATACTGGAGCACCCTGACACAAACTGTCAGAGTGCAACACATAAGTTGAAGCCAAGCTCCAATACAGTTATAGAGTTGGACCTCCCAACTAGTATGATCTCTATCATCAGCCCCCCAATTAACTCGTTTCCCATCATCAGCCCTCTGACTTAGAGATTAATATTAATATTTCCCTAATCTCCAGAGTGTCACCTGATGGATTGAATTTGATGAAATATTAATTCTACAGCAAATAATATAAATATATATACTTGAGTGGATAAATAACTTTTGAGGTTTTTGGTTATCCTCCTCACAAAATGTCTCAAAATGTCTCAAAGAGTTGCAAAAGTTGCAAAAAGTCACAAAGAGTCACATAAGTTGCAAAGAGTCACACACAGTCTCAAAAAGTTGCAAAGTTGCAAAGACAAGAGTTGCAAAAAGTTGTGTAGTCACAAAAAGTCACAAAAGTTGCAAGGAGTCACAAAGAGTCACAAAGAGTCACAAAGAGTCACAAAGAGTTGCAAAGAGTTGCAAAAAGTCAAAATTACAACTCACAGTGTACTCAATAATTGTAAATTGCAGCAATTCATACTGAATCTTCCCAAACAATAGTGAATTGCAATGAATCACACTGTAGCCTCTTGAATATTTGCAAATTGCATTGAACCCTCCTGGTGTGAGAGGTACTGTGAAATATACTCTGAAATATAGTCTGGACGAGCCCACACTATATTTCTAGTATTATTTCTCTCTATTTTATTATATGCATATATTTAGTTCAATGACCTATGCATTCAGTACATAGACTCTTGTGGGTGCATACATGCCAGACCTATGTATTCTAGCACCTATAGTTAGAACTCAGACACTTTTTACCCCATAACCACAACTTGCCCTTAAATAATCATTGGCTTAATATGTTTTTCTGCCGCAAGCAAAGAAGGGTTATACCACGACAAGAACGCTCCAACAACACTATATTTTAGTTTAGATAACAGAGATTGAGTGTGAGACCGTGACTTACGGCTTGAGGTGTCGTGACCTGTGTGTATTAAGTGAAAGTAAACACAAGAGAGCATAATCGCCGCATATTTATGAATTCTCATACATTTTGGACTCCCAACTCAAACGCGGTTGTTAACCCTCGTAATTATTGTTTGAATGGTCTTGACAGCCTTCACTCCTTTCCAGTCTGGTTGGGTGGCACATCAGATTCAACCTTCTCTTGGATTCGTCACATACCTTGAGAAATTTCTTCTCCTAAGCACTGCATCAGGAAAGTGGGAGGCGCTCGCCCGATCCTTAAGATCAGCAAGAAGATTCGGATCGCATATTAACGACATCATGGGATCCTTCGACTTCACTTGAACTGTGCCCCGCGATGCTGGACTGACAAGAATGGCCCAAAGACTGAAGCACCCGAGCTGTTTATCTTTCTTCGCCTCTCCGAAAGTAATCTAGGCATACTCATTGGCCACCTAATTAATTTGTAAGAAGCACGCTGGCGTATACCGTCATTATCTCGGATGTCCGGTATCTTGGCAGGATCCGTACTATCAATCTTTGTCAGGTCGTCCATAATATTATAGGAGTCCGCCGACAGCAGATCGTTCTTCTCGAAAAGCGAAAGCTCATGTACGGGACAAGAAGCATACTGGTGCCAAATATCCGGTATTTGAAAAACTCGCTCAACGCCACCAAGGGTCGTCGCTGAATAGATAGGATAGAGTGTTCAAGTGGTACATTAAATAGCATGGGAATGCCAATGTGATCTTGTAATTAATAACTGTAACAAGAGAATAAGTGGAGATATACAAAGTTACTGCCCACACCAGGCAAATCCTTCATGACTTCAATCCAATACTAAGCAGGTGTTCTCGGGGGCCGATACCACTATTTAAGACAGACGCTGAAGTACTCATCATTTGATAGTGGGCCACACCTTAACATAAGTAATTGAGGCCTTCCGAGACTACCCGCACAGATCGCAATATCCTCACTAGCAGACACAACGGCCGACACGCGTTGGCTGTTTTCAACCTGTACACCTGTGATAACAAGACCATTTTCTTCCGATAGATCCCATAATAGCTGGGTAACAAGCGCATCAACACACAAGAAGTGAAGATTGTCCTTGCGATTCAAGAGTAAACCTTCAGGAAGGGAAGGCCGAGGCAGTGTGACTTCGACGGCCGTTTTCGTTTATAGTATAATGTAATTTGGCAATTCCGTAAATCGGGTGATCAGGAGAGTTTAAATCATTTATGAATGGAAAACCAAACTCTTTGGCAGCCTGAACAGCCCTGATAAACCCCCGTCAACTGCTGGAGACAGAGAATCTAATGAAACATACCTCTCTGCCGTCGGAAAAAAACACTAAGGGTGAGATCTGGTACTCCACTCGCCTAGCTATCGATAAGTATTATTCTGCTCCAGAATACGGGGCATACCAGATGTATTATGAATATTACTGCTTCCTGCTCATCAAGGGCGCGCTCCCAAACGTCACGGTTCTACTTTTCGAAAAAGGAAAAAAATCCTTTAACTGGGCTTCTCATATACCGCTTGTCTTCTGACTATCATTCCGACGGTACACGAAGTCAGAAAATCGGTTCAGTTCCTCAAAAAATGTGGTAAAAAAAGTGACGGAAGCTTGTCGTTGGCAAAGCAATAGGAGTAACATCGGGGGTTGGTGGAATGATTTACACTCAAGGATTACCCACTCAGTTCAATGCTTGGGGAGAACAGCGGAGGAAGAGCTGGAGTTACGATTTATACCCATATTTCTTCGCCTTGATAATGGTCAGAGTTTTGACAATCACTGACGGGGCAGCAGATACACACCGACTATAATACGAAATCATGCGATAATTCTTGAAACATAGAGATTGCTATAGACCCCCGCTTTATCGTGAGAAAGAAGTCTCTAACCGCGACATAGGTCCCAAAAATTTTAACCAAACTTCAAACTCAGATACAGCATCAATAAGGTCACATGAGAAGCAATATTTGCCCTCATGACGAAATTAAGGCAATAACGGGAAACCTTACTGTTTCAGCTTGTCAATAGACAAATGAAGAAAGCCCCGTTAGGCTGTTCCTGATCTATACATGTGGCTACACAACATCATTATTTTCGAGGACCGAACTACATGTGGCTATCTTTTCGTCAACTGATCATTCCTGGGACCTTAAAAGTTTAACAGGTATGCATTAACCCTATTATCGGAACCCCATTTGGATAACCGTCTATTAAAAGATTAAGTGCATTATAATATGTGAAACAAGCGGTATTGTGTCTCTACACTCCCTCCCTCCCAAATGTCATCTTCTGTGGCACCAATTCACTTCGCATTTGACAACACAGTTGGCGCGGAGTTGATTGGTGTACTTGTTTCAGTCTTGTAAGATCCCATCAAACGTATCATAATCAACATACCTACGCGTTTTGAATTTCCTGTTAGACTATATGGAATATCTTTAGTACAGGTTTACATATACTTCCAGACTTTTCCAGATGATTCAAAGTATTTGAAAACTTTGGTATGTTTGCCCTATTCCAAACGCTTCCCTGGACGCTAATGTATCTCAGGTCACTGCGATATGTGTTATGACGACCATATCTTCTATTTTACTCTGTCATGGACTATACTACTACGTAGTAACCAACTTCGTTAATCCCTTGGCCCTGCGGCATGATATTTGGTAAGTTGTCTCTCATCGTGGTGATGAAGAGCCTGCTTACCGATGCTATCCAGGTCATGGGTGGTAAGTTTGGCTCCTCCTGATTACCATAACTATAATGAAGTTGACATTGTTGGTATCCGTAGTACGAAGCGCTCTTACAGGTGAGGGAAACGAACAGAAGTGAACACAAGGCTCACACTAGCCAAGATTATTATATCTTTCGTCGTTGAGACGTGAGTGGCACATAATGGATCATCTCACGATGAAATAAACAACACAAATAATTAGCTTTTTCGCCCTCCGAGTCTACATGTGTAAGTCCGGCAAAGAGTCGCCAGAGAGACCATTCTAAGACAACAGCCATAGTGAGTGGAAGAAAGAAGATTTTATTTGTCCTCGTAGTAAGCATTAGTTTGTCATTTCATCAGTACACATGCTAATCTGAAATAAGGTTGGGCTAGCGCTCATTGCCAGCGGTATGCATTTATAATATATGCATTCTTATCCGCCCCAGGATCTACAATGATATTTTCTCCTCATTTAGTTGCCAAGTTATGTCCGTCTGTCAAACATTTGAATTTACATATTCTCTAAACATCAATTTGCCCTGTTAACAGTTGCGGTAGTACAAGTGTACGTACCGATCGCATCATTTCACTCGCTAGCTAATGGGCCCGTAGCATCAAGAACCCCGAAACTGGGGACAACCCCGGGAAAATCCAACAAGTCAGTTTATTCTATCGATCATGGAGCTGTCCTACAGTTTGCTCCTAGATCCCTTCCTGCATTTCGTTGGGGGCCACTGCGGCCTGTGACTTGGCCATCGCAGGTTTTCAAACCTACTATTTGCGTCGCGGAAGGACTGGTGTTAAGAGGCATGGGAGCAACCTAGAAAAAAATCCGTACATACCCTTACGTTTCTTTTTTTTTCCATTTAGAACGGACCAAATCGTCAATGTTCTAATCATGTATACCGTCAGCTCTGGAACTTTGACTACGTCTGTCTCGCTATATTCACTTTATTTACGTCGCTGATATCCTTTGCAGAATCGCTGCACTATTTGGACTTATTTTCGTGAGGCCTTTGTCTGACAAAATCACAACACTGTCTTACTCCATCACATCAATAGTATGCAATTATGCCAAACAACACTATCTTTTGGGCATTTGCATATATTAGCTGTGGTTGTAAGTCAGCCACTAGTCTATGGATCATACACTAAGCTTTCTCTCTACATTCATTTGTTTAGCATATACCAATGCTCTTCTCGCCTCGTAAGTCCATTTGATCATTCAGCTCCCTAGTGACGCTGGTCCACAATTGATATGGTTTAAGTTTAAATGGACGCAGAAGTTTACGCTCGGAAATGGCCGCTCGCCATAGTGTCACTCTCAGTAGTATACGCGTGGCGAATGGTCCCAATACCATAAGAATTGGGCAGCCTGTCGATGGGGTATGATTGCTTTCATTTTGATTGGTGGCCCACGACTTATCCAATACCTCCCTTCCAGTCAGATGACAGCACCATCATCGGAGGTAGTTATACCGCCACTAACAAAGAATACCCGATGGAAGCAGTGTAAAGTATTTATTTACGTCGACAAAGAGGGTTTTCATTTTTTATCTATGAAATATTTGAAATTAAAATTAAATGTAACTCCTTTACCTAACATTGCGCGAAAGAGCTCGCCGACCCAGCTTGTATCAAGAAAGGGGGTAGGAGGATGGCTGATTACGATAAGCTGAACAGTCAGCACGTCAAATTGAACTTGTGACAGACAGGCATCTCGAAGAACAAACTTCCAAGCATGGAAGGGCCAAGGAGAGCATTAATAGCACTTCTTCTATCTTTCAGAAGGAATGGGCGTGATACCATCGGTACGATACAGGTGCCGAAGATGAAGCGCCAAAAGGAGAGAAACAAGTACCTTTGGGCAAGAAACCGCCGTACTGGCCATCAAGAAGATTGATGGGAGTACTCTAGAATGGCATTACCAGCACAACTCCAAGCACGCCCCTGCATTTGCGATTTTATCGACCACTGATGAACTAAGTGTGGGGTACATAAGGTGTAATTATTTCTTTTGAGTATGGCTGTGGAACATGACCTGGGTGACACAAGCTTCTTGGCTTCTTTGTAGCCTGATGTGTAGTATGTACTACGAGACGATTTCATCACCAATGAAGATCAAATAAGGAAGGTTAAGCAGCCAAGTAACCGAGTAATATAGTCCAAATCAATTCTTTCCATATGGAGCTTTCTATATCAGCATGAGCATAGGCCAGACGTAGGTGGTTAATCCGGCGAGCGGACGGTGCCTAATACCCTCTCGTGGAGCTCCCGGTCGGGTCCGTAAATTGATAAAAATTCACAACACTTCAAGGAGATGTTCTGAATTCATGTATGCCTGCCACGATCAATTTCCTCCTCGGGTAATATGTCAGCCTTTCAATAATGACCAACACCATGCCTCACAATCAGAGTGGACGACAGCACCCCAACCAGTTACAATCATTTAACTCATTGCTGTAGGGGTTAATCCAAGCTCGTGTGGGCTAGCACGTACGGGACGAACATGTAAATTGAACATGTGCTCACTTGGGGCGTACATATGTAAAGGTCCCCACATTCTAAATGGATAAGACAAAT
This sequence comes from Hysterangium stoloniferum, assembly GCA_015178975.1. Classification (NCBI taxonomy): domain Eukaryota; kingdom Fungi; phylum Basidiomycota; class Agaricomycetes; order Hysterangiales; family Hysterangiaceae; genus Hysterangium; species Hysterangium stoloniferum. Next base: position 749,328 of record WHVD01000030.1, on the reverse strand, counting down.
TTCTTAATAATAATTCCTAATATACATATGAAAAGCGTGTCAATATGTGGTTGCGATTTGACTGCCGGTCTCGTGAGGGAATGAGTCACGTTCTCAATTTCCCCAAACTCCTCAGGGGGTCCATGCCGGACAGCATTTAGGTGATTATAGAACATTAGAGCTGAGTCACGGCTCATATGTATGCCAGTAGGAGTAACCGGAAAAGTGAATGGTGTTCCTTAAACAATTATCAGGAACGCTGTTTCTCTAGTAGTCTTTTGGCCACATATACTCCAAAGGGAACCCTGAGACTTTCAGGAAGAAGTGGAGATAGCCTGAAACGGCGCGTACGACTACCTTTTCAAAACGCATCAATGAAATAGTTTCGGCCCCTGGCGGCAGGGAGATCCCGGTCAGAAGACGTCAAGGCTTTTCAAATTGCGGAGAAGGTCCCGGCGCTTAAAACCTTCTGATTTGATTGTGATCCCCAAGGAGCCAACCATTCCTTTAGTGGTATATAACTGTAGCACCGCGAGGTCGATAATTGGTATGTACATGATTATTTTTGGAAATGTCATCGTGATCTCATGATTCATGCTCGCGTTACATGATCGCACTGAGTTGTTGAAATAAGAGGAATTACAAGTGCCATATGGTTGAAGAATCTGGAGGTGAAAAAGGTGCTGTCACACTGAAATTTTGACATCAACATCGTTACCGGAAGTACTTGGGGAATGCAAACTCTTCGAATTTGTCCAGGGTTGTTCCGACCCTAATCACAAGTTATGAACCATGGCCCTGGGATCTGGCCAGGTGAGGTACATTCTTTGATCCTGTTGGATATGGTTGGTTTGACAGCCTAGACTCAGCTTTAGAGCAGTGCGAATGTGTGACTGTCTCTCACAGTTTCTGTGTATATGGAATGTTAATGGCCATATAGAGTTGACTTCACTACTGAGTACCTAAAGGGTTGGTAGCTCAGTGGTAGAGCATCCAGTCTAGATTACAGATGGTCCCAGGTTCAATTCCTGGCCAGTCCAATATTTTCCAATAGATCCGACTCCTGTATCAAGTAGAAGGTAAGGAAGCTGGATAACCCCGCCACTGCAATGTGCGGTGTTATGTAATGCCTCGTCAGCAAACGCAAGACGCAGAATTGTACCCAGCAGTCGAGAAACCCCCAATTCATTCATTAATACTACTTTATCTATGCCCGATGTATTGACACCTATCATTCTTGTGTTAAATTTGATGATGAAACACACCTTTTTATAGGGGGAGTCCACCAATTATTGCAACTTTTCATATGAAGATGCTAATTGTAGACCATGCATTTGGAGGTTAATGTGTGTCAGAACCACTATACACCTCCCAGAGCATCCAACCTATATTGTCAGGAGGTGCTACACTAACTGACACAAGATATTGAGACACAAAGTACTTTTATTACAAGCTTATTAAACTCTTGTATATTGTGGATTGCAATAGAGTCAACTCATATTATTTTTAATAGGTTATGGGCCCCGGCTTCTAATTGTAATACACATTACTATAAGTACTTGAATTTGGAGGCATAACAAACCAACTTTTGTGTTTGGTTGAGCCTGTCACTTTTGCTTGCATAAGCAAGAAACCTTAATTTTCGGATTTTCGAAAATTTCCCTACTGTGTCAAGCATGACATCCTCAGAATCATTACCAAAATTCAAACCATTAAACAACCAAAATTATCCAGAATGGTCTGGAGAAATGAAGGCATGGTTGATGAAGTTGGGTTATTGGAAGCTTGTTTGTGGAAAAGAAATCAAGCCAGTAAATGGCAGTGATAACATTGAGAAGTGGGAAACAAAGGCAGAGAAAGCAGCTGCAGAGATATATCTTATGGTGGAAAATGATCAGAGGGTGCATTTCCATGGATTTGAAGAAGATCCAATCAAAATGTGGGATTTGTTGGAAAGGACACACTTACAACAAAAACCAGGAGCCCGCTTCAATGCTTATGATGACCTATTCTCAATCCAAAAGGATGAAAAGGAGTCTTTGATGGATTTGGGTGTCAGAATTGATAAAGCAATGGGGACTATTCAAAACCTGCGCCCAAAGGACTTCACAATTGAAAAGTTGGATGAAGAATTACAATGCATGGCACTCATCCGGGCTCTTCCTGAGGAATATGCACACCTCTCCTCATCATTATTACTCATGGAGAAGTTGGACAAGAATACCATTCTCCAGGCATTTAGAAGCGAGGAACTAAATCGCAATCGCCGTGGAGAAATGGTTAATAGGGCCAAAGCACCCATCAAGCATCGAAAAAGATGGTTTGCTATAATTGTGACAAGGAAGGGCACCTCAGCTATGACTGTCCAAAGCCAAGGAATAAAGAAAAGATACAGCAATACTGGCAGTCACGCAACAGTGCTAACAAGATGGAAGAGGCAAAAATAGAGGAAGTAGAGGAACAGACAGGAAAAGCAAGTGTCTTTTCACAACATGATGCATGTGCAACCTCAGCTAATATCTATGATTGGAATACAGACACAGGGGCCACATCGCATATGACACCCCATTACAACTGGTTCCACACCTATACCCCATACAGAACCCCAATAAAACTTGCAGACAATAGAATTGTATATTCTGAAGGTGTTGGGAGTGTTATTTTTCAACCAATCATTGATGGAAGAGTTAGCCGGGAGGTTGAATTCACAAAAGTATTACATGTTCCAGCTTTACATAATAATCTTCTTGCTGTCCTATACCTCACACGTTATAAAGAATTTGATGTACACATTTCATCCAAAACTATAAGATTCATCGCCATGGGAATCTTTTATTCACTGCATCAATCACTGATCGAAATGTGGGCTACTTGGATGGCAAGACTATTATAAATAAAATGGAGAATGTGCACATGTCCTCTACTTTACCTCTAGATCTGTCTCTGTGGCATAGAAGATTGGGACATCACCACTATGAGGGGATAAAGAATCTAATGAGAAGAAACATGGTTAAAGGATTGGTACTTAATTCAAAGGCTAAACCAGATCCAATTTGTGAACCATGTCTTGCAGGAAAGATGCATGCCAACCCATTTCCCCCCTCAGAACATCACTGCAATGAACCTTTGGAGTTGGTACATACAGATGTACATTATATTGGCACAAGATCCCGATCTGGATGTTACTATTGGGTTACATTCATTGATGAGGCTTCAAGATTCTATTATGTCATCCCAATCAAGTCCAAAAGTGGTGTTTTCTGGGCATTCAAACGGTACAAAGCATTTGCAGAAAACCTCCTTGGACGGAAAATAAAGAAACTTAGGGATGACAAGGGTGGAGAATACATGTCAAGGGCATTCATTGAATTCACCGATAAACATGGTATCTTGCGTCAGCATACAGTCCGTAATAGACCTCAGCAAAATGGAATGGCAGAGCGTGCAAACCGGACATTAGCAGAAGGGATTACAACCATGCTAACAGAGTCTGAACTACCCAAGAACTTCTGGGAGTACTGCCTGGCTGCATTTGTACACATCTGGAACCACTGCCCATCATCTGCCTTAAAGGACAAAACCCCATATGAAATTTGGCACAAAAGGAAACCAAATATCAGTCACATCAGAGTTTGGGGATGCATTGCATATGTCCACATTCAAAAGGATAAACGATCAAGCCTGGGATCTCACATGGAGAAATGCATCTTCATTGGGTATCCTGAAGGGTATAAGGGATGGTTATTCTACAACCCATTGACAAGAAGGATAGTGATCAGTGAACGAGCTGAATTTGATGAACGATACACATGGAAACACCAACCACCACAAGTTCCAGATACTGGTGGGAAGGATGAATCAAGTACTAGGGATTATATCCCAGGGGGTCCAGTTGTTGAAGAAGATGATAATCCACCGAGTGAATTACCAACTGCCCCTGTGGAGGATCATGAATTCCCTGTACCTGAATCTGAAGACAATGTTATCACACCATCCCCCCAGATCACAGATAATGAGGAGGAGGAAGAGGAGGAGGAAGATAACAGACCAATTGCCATTCGAAAACCTTTGCACAACAAAAAACCTCCTAATGAATGGTGGAAAACCTGGGAACCCAATCCTACCACTTCTGACAGTACCGATGAAGTGGAATTGGAGGAGGCACATGTGTCAATTATTTCTGAACCAAGGACATTTACAGAGGCAATGAATGGTCCACAGGCAAGACAATGGAGAGAGGCAGCCTTGGAGGAAATGAACACACACATGAGCAATGGAACTTGGACCATAATGAAACTACCACCAGGAAAAAAGGCTATAGGATCAAAATGGGTTTTCAAAGTGAAACGAAAGGCAGATGGATCAGTAGAACGGTTTAAGGCACGATTGGTTGCTAAAGGATACAACCAGAGACCAGGATTTGACTATACAGAGATTTTTGCCCCAACAATGCGCCATGCTACTATTCGTCTAGTATTAGCACTGGCTGCAGCAGAAGGCCTTCACCTCCGATCAGTTGACATATCACATGCATTCATCAACAGTGATATTGATGCAGAAATATACATGGTCCAGCCAGAAGGATTTCACCAAGGAGGATCAGATGTAGCATGTAGACTAGACAAGTCGCTCTATGAACTCAAGCAGGCAAGCAATCTCTGGAGCAAACACCTGCGGAGTGTACTAGAGAAAATGGACTTCAAGCGGATTTATTCTGATCCATCGGTCTATATCTATCAACGAGATGGAATCAAAGTCATTGTTCCCATATTTGTAGATGACATCACCCTTGCAGGACCATCTGAAAAAGTCCTGGATGATTTTGTAGCTGAATTAGCTACACATTTCAAACTCAGGGATCTAGGACCTACATCTTTCCTATTAGGCATTGAAATCACACGAGATCGAGAAAAGCGGACTATCTCTCTATCACAACGCCAGTACATCTTGAACAAATTACAGGAATTTGGGATGTCAAATTGTCATACAGTGGGTACACCCATGGATCCAGGGGCAAAACTATCATCAGATCAGTCACCCAAAACCATGGAGGAACAGAATGAAATGCGTGACATTCCCTACATTAATGCAGTTGGGTCCATGATGTACTTGGCCACTACCCGTCCCGACATTGCATACACTGCAGGAGTATTGGCTCGGTTTAATTCAAACCCTGGTATAGCACACTGGAAGGCTGTCAAGCATCTATTCCAATATTTGAAGGGAACTATGGATATGAAACTCACATATGGTCCTGATCCATTAAATACAGATCTATTTGTTGGCTTCAGTGATGCTAGTTATGGTGGAGACAAGGACAGTGGAAAATCAACAACAGGGTACATAATCAAAGTGGGATCAGGAGCAGTATGTTGGAGCAGCAAACTACAACCAATTGTGACACTATCCACCACAGAAGCTGAATATGTTGCTGCAGTTGCAGCAGGGAAGGAGATCTGTTGGATGCAGAACCTGTTAAAGGAATTGGGATACAAGGCACCATGTCCATCAAAACTCTTCATTGACAACCAGTCAGCACTAACTGTAGCCAAGAATCCAGAACATCATGGACGAATGAAACATCTGGACCTATGCTACTACTGGTTACGTGACATGGTAGAAAAGGAATCAATCAACCCTATCTACCTACAAACAGATGAAATGCCAGCAGATATCTTAACCAAAGCATTACCAAAACCAAAGGTGGAAAAGTTCAGATCTATGATGGGATTAGGAAATTGAACAGATATGGGATTAAAAAAGTGTTTCATCAAGGGGGTGTGTTAAATTTGATGATGAAACACACCTTTTTATAGGGGGAGTCCACCAATTATTGCAACTTTTCATATGAAGATGCTAATTGTGGACCATGCATTTGGAGGTTAATGTGTGTCAGAACCACTATACACCTCCCAGAGCATCCAACCTATATTGTCAGGAGGTGCTACACTAACTGACACAAGATATTGAGACACAAAGTACTTTTATTACAAGCTTATTAAACTCTTGTATATTGTGTATTGCAATAGAGTCAACTCATACTATTTTTAATATCTTGTGGCATTATTATTTCCTGTGGCGTTTAGTATTTATACTGCTACCCTCAAGGACCCATTGGTAGGAAAAGAAACGGGGAAACCTTACTATGAAAAATTAAGTCATTTATTCCGTGTGTAGGGCGGGATGGAAAGTTTCTTTCATTGTTGGACGCCATCAACAATCTCTGGAATACCGACAAGAGCCTAAAGGAAGGATACAAGAAGGCAAGTTCTTTCACCTGCATTGAATCTTTGTGTGTCATAATAACGATACAATGTACTGTACCGTATAAGTTTGGTCATGGACTATTTCGGCTTTCCGAAATTTCAAAGTGGCATGTTATAGCATCGAGCAAGCAGCACCTGGAGGAAGTGGCAAATGCACCTGAGGATGTTCTCTTTTTTACTCAAGGAATTAACGATGTATGTATGTATGGTTACATTTGTGTTATTCTCCACTTAACACTGTGTCAAATAGGCTTTAGCGATGGAGTACACAATGGGAGAAAATGTTCTGAATAATTTGTACCATGTCGACATCTTCCGGACACGGCTTTCGAGGAATCTCGGGCAGTTATTGGACGACGTGAGCGACGAGTTAGTCAAGGCCTGTGCTGATGCCATTCCTGTGACAAGTGGTGGGTGACCACGGCCGCACCCCGCTAACTAGTGTCTAACCGTCATAACGTTTAGATTGGAGGGGAATTCGGGTCATAGAAGCTGCGACCAACATGATCTGTCGCAGCTCCAACCGCATCTTTGTGGGAGCCCCACTTTGTATGTATTCCGTATTAGACATCCTCCTTTCCGTTTCATGGTATTCTTTCTAGGTCGGGACCCGGAGTATGTTAAACTGAATGTCCAGTTTGCTCTCCACATTACCGTGGCTGCACACATTATCCGGTTATTTCATAGATTTCTGAAGCCGTGAGCTCTTCGATTCATCACCTTATATTTATAATTGAAGCAGTTGTACTGAAGGCTAGTTGTTCGATTTCTTACAAACGTCCCCGGGTCCATCAAGAAGGCGTCAGGTCATCTAGTACCTCTCATCGAGGAACGTCAAAGAAAAATTGAGGTGCATAGAAATGATTATCCTGATAAACCAGCATGTTTTTCTTCGGTCATTTTTTCCATTTACAAACTCTTTTTCAGAATGATTTACTATCATGGCTTATGGACGAAGCCGAAGGACAAGAACGCACACCAAAAAATCTCACTTTGCGCATGCTGATCGTCAATTTCTCTGCAATACACACACCTCAGTGGTGTGTTTGTTACTCAGCACAGTCACGAACGTACTAATTTAGTGCTCTAGGCCTTCAGTAACGCATTATTTGAATTGGCGGCACGTCCTGAATATGTCCAACCACTGAGGAAAGAAGTTGAACGCATTGTCTCTGAGGAAGGATGGTGCAAGGAGGCTATGTCACGCATGGTCAAGTTGGACAGTTTTATCAAGGAATCTCAGCGAATGAGAGGCATATCAGCACGTAATTACTTTAATTGCTTTATTGATTCATGCGTGCCGTAGCTCACTTGTTTCCAGTATCGATGATGCACAAAGTCCTCCAGGATTTTACATTTTCAGATGGAACACGGCTACCCAAAGGGACGTATCTGGGGGGTGTTTCAATTGCTCGACAAATGGATGAGAAATACTACGACGATCCGGCTGAATTCAAAGGCTTCAGATTTGTTGATGAGGATGCGGACGATCTGCAAATGGGGATTAAAAATCAGATGGTTACAACTAGTACCGAGTACCTCGTTTTCGGTCTAGGACGGTATGTCTGGTGAGTATGATCTATATGAGTCTGCGACATCAAATTAATTTCTCTGTACTTTTGAAAGTCCCGGAAGATTCTTCGCCGTTCTCGAACTCAAGTGTTTATTGGCTCATATTATTCTAACGTATGACATGAAGCTCGATAAAATTCCAGATCCTCTGTGGTTCGGCGTTGCAATCATTCCTGATCACAAGGCTAAGGTTCGTTTTAGGAGGCGTCGGGGTAAAGGTATATTCTTTTGAATGTAATGCAAGTTTGTCTCTGATGAAAGAAAAACCCTAACGTCGCAGTGTTTTCAATTGCATATAAGCCAAGCATGGGATAAATAATAAATTAAATACCAGTAATGAAAATGGCGTCACGATCGAAGTTTACTGTTACACCACGAATAATAATAAGTCCAAAATCGACGGTTAAAGAAGGTTTTACTGGGTTACGAGTCGATTCTATCATAACATGATATCTTTTACATCCATCCCATCATCAACGTTAGAATGAAAGCTTGAAACCATGCCGATGCCGGCCAGGGTGTAAGGTTCGGCTTTATAGATAGCGTAATCCTTCAGTTGAGCTCTTTACGAAGCGGAACGCACAGAGTAGGAATAGGCTCCAATTCGAAAAAAGACCCCCTTCTAACTACTAGGGGTTCACCTATTTATGCTCGCCCCTCTAAGCTACGTTCCCTGACAACCTCTTATAAGTCTGAAACCCTCTACTGATCGAAAACTTCCAGCGTCTTCGCTTTACCCCTTACCATCTAAGACTAGGGCGGTTACCCGCCCGATTCATCGTCCGCCACCCAGTCTGCTCCCGTTACAGATCGTTAGCTCTCAGATTGTCACGGTCAGATACGGAACACCAGGGCGATTTCCTTACTAGAAGGTTGATTAAATGCATAACCCAATGAGGACACCGAAATAGTGAACGTAGAGAAGCATCCAGCGGCCAGGAAACGTTAATGACATATTCTTTTCAAGACATGTCAACCTAAGGCCACGTAACTCGGTCTTCTAATATCTGTGTGGTCTCCGCTGAGGATGTGGGTCTGTAGCGAGGCTGCTGGGCGGACTCCGAGTCGATTCTCTTGATTCTTTGCTCAAATTATGGTTGCCCAAAGAGGTTCTTCCAGGTGGATTGTGGTTGATTGATCAGTGTTTCATTCAAAGGGCCACGTCATTGGCTTACACACCAGTGTTTTCGGCTGGACTCGCCTATAGTAAGCATAAGCAACATATTTTTGTGTATTGTACTCAATGATCCATGAATTTGGTCTGGCATGCTGGTAGATTTCTGAAGACCGATTCCGAAAGTTTGTTCGCGGTACATCAATACATTAAGTACATGGGTAAAGTCAGAATGAGGAGATGGTTTTCTATGGGCAAGACAGACTGGTATCCGACATGTAATGGTCGAAAATCAATAAGATAATTGACAACTACACGTAAAGAAAAAGTTGGGGTCAGAGACAATTACTAATCATGTCTGACATCATACCTAAGTGTATCAGGCAAAACTACGACAATGGGAGGAAGATAGGACATGAATATAGAAGGGCCACGAAGGTTGACGTTACTACCTCTGATAAGCTTTCCGTAATTCCTCCATCTCAGCCTGCTCTTTTGTCTCTCCTCGGCATGCCTTTTCATTTCCTCTTTCCTAGCAGCCTACTCACATTCTCGGGGCCTATCTTTGCCTCACATGTTAGGCGGATCTGTTACCAGATATAAGCCTCCAAAATAATCTTTGTATCCATGACACGCACCCCCAATGGACTCAATCACGTTCCTCACGAAATTTATTGGCAGCAACGACAAGATTTTATTTGCTTGTTGCAAGGGAATGCCAGCCTACCAGGCTGCATAGGCATCTGAAGACAAGATCTATTCACATTAAATCTGCATGCATCTTTTAAGACCCTCAAGACCATATCTGAGTACCAATAGGACTCAGTTGCCTCTTGAGGATATGATATTCATCACCATTGGTCCTGACTACCCAAGCAGCTATAGCAAGGTCAAGGAATGTGATATCATCACATCTAATGTTGATTTTTGGCAATTTGTGTCAGGATGCATGCAAAACTTTACGTTAGATGTGCCAATATCACCCTCCTCGACCTCACCATAGCTGCTTGGATAGTCAGGACCAATAATGACCAATATCATATCCTCAAGAGACAGTCCTATTGGTACTCAGATAAGGTCTTGTGGATGTTAAAAGATGCATGCTCACTAGCTAGACGTGTCTTAAATGGCTTCAGCAACAGTAAGACGACTAAAGTGTGCTGGGTTGGCAGGAATGAATTCTTCACCAAACCCCTCGATGCAAAGATAGCAAGTGTTGCCATCAGTATAATGAATCTCAGCAATAAAGTACTCATGCTCCGCTAGTGTGCCTTTCTCCTTCATCAGCCGGAACTCCAATGCTTTCGTATTTGTTATAATGTGGCCGTAATGTACTGTTGTCTTCATCAAATCGGCCATTGAACCGATACAATCTTTTGCAACATCCCACCGCAAAATGGCCACATTACCCTTTCATTACCCTTTCAGACGTTTTTGCTGTTCATCGTCAGGGGTTGCAATGATACGAAGAAATCTAGGAGTCTGTTGTATCAAGTGTGAAGCAGATTGCTGCTGAGCTCAGGTGCGGTTGCAGAGGTTCCTGAAATACTCGTGAACTATTGGCATGTATACTTCTGGCCTGAGGACCATCTCCAAAGTCACCCTCAAACCATTTACAAGATTTGGGCAAGACTTTGGTGCATATCGATCCCTTTTCCCTTTCCCCCTATAAACATTGGAATAAAGGTTGAGTGCGATGGGGACTCTAAGATTTGATACCTACCTCCACCGTGTAAAAGAATTCAGGCATAACAGAAGTGATGACCCTTTGCCAGATATGAGCCTTGAGGGTTGGTGAAACTTTTGCTTGCAGTGCAAGAATAATCAGTTCCATTGTCTCCTCGTCTTGAAGGAAACACAACAAGTCGAGGCCCATGTGGATATCTGGAAAAAGAAAGGCCATCCCATCTGGATCGTGCAAGAAAGCGAGAACGTCGGCAGGGGATTCAGCCTCGGAGAGAGAGAGGTATCGGCGAATATAATCCTCTTGAGAAGAATCACCCCTCGCGAAACGCGGCTGTGCACACTTGTCTGTTCATTTTGCGGAAAGAGAACCTACGGCATTCTTTACCATTTCCATCGACAGACCCGTTCCCGAAAGAATAATCCCAGAAAAGATACCAGAGCGGAGAAAAAACTTATACATTTCACGAAGAATGGGGCGCAGATCTGACCGAGTGCCGGAGCGAAAGTACTCCTTCAGATGGTCGGCAGCCACCTGTGCCTCATCGATCACGATGAATAGACGTGTGAATGCCGCTGGAAACAAATCTTTCCTCTTATTCATAAACTGTTTTAGCATGAGCTTGCCGAATGGTTCGAAGAATTGTGACGAAGAGGTCGTCACCCTGGGACGAGCGGGGTGGCAAAACTTGAGCAAGAACCCATCGCCGTCGAGCCACTGTGGCATCTGTGTTAAAAAGAAGATGTTGCACAAGTTGCTTCAGGACGAAGACGCGCGCAAACAACAACATTGCAAAGACGCGGTCTGCAGATTTAGCGTTTTTGCGATGGCCATCACTGTCTCCTGTGTGCCAGGGGCTCATAGATTACAATGTTTTCGTCGCTACATTGAAGTCCCTGGAGTCAGATGCTGGGCCTCCTGTATTCCTGCACGAAATATAAAGGCCCCAATTTCAGCAAAGACCGTCAAGTGAAAGGCGTGTTTTACTGGAGCCAGAGACGCCGAATAGATGGCTGGAAAGAGAAAGATTAGGATTAGCTGTCTTTACAATTGTGCGGATGCTACGAACAATGTTTCATTGATGAACAATTTTTTCGATCCGCTTGTTGTCCACATGCTTGCCGGGGTCGTGAAGGAGAAGAATTGGATCAAGGGGCAGATAAACGCCGAGGTCTGTAACTTTGTCGTCATGTCGGATTGAGTCGAGATATCCGTCCAATTTTCCAATAGCCAAGTATTTAATGTGGTTCTCAAAGTCTTTAAATGCGGCGGCAGTCTTCCTTTCCGTCTCTTCGAGGGTGAGACGTGGGGATAATTCTAATGAAAACTGTTCACAACCATCCACACTTGAAGGTACACGACCTACCATCGGTTGCATTTCTTATGCGTGTCCCGGCAGGTAGGGTGTGTGGTGGTTCGCTGTGGTCTGATTGGAGCATCTCTAATAAGAGCGACGAGGACAAATGGCGCGAGAGTAATACACTAGAAACTGACCAAGGCTCCGAATCTCTGAAAACGATTCTTTTTGTAAACACTCACCCAATAGGTGGAAGAGTTCATCGTTCTCCTCGATACACTTGCGAACATCGCGACGGTTGTTTAGGGCGGCAGGAGAGGTGGATTCGCCGTTTCAGCAATTTGAGAGAGAAGGGTGATAGTGAATGGTAAATCGAACTTTTTCACGTCCGACTGGACGCTCTCGAGGATCAAAGCGATATTAGAATCCTCTAACACCTCACGATCTTGCCTCGTCTCGTCTTCAAGAGATGTGCGTCTTGTGGTCGTACGAAGAAGTTATTTGGTTGACGATTGGTTAGCAGAATGCGAGGATGAAGACCGCTGGGTGTCAGGGGGGAGCTGCGATCGATTAGACATGATAGTCGCCGGGTTCTCCCCAATTCGTGACCGCTGGAACGTACAACAAGAAATGAAATCCCGGAAAACAAGGAAAGCTGATTATCCCTAGCTCGGGACACTAGTAGGGGAATCTCCCAAGGTTTGTGGAGGATTGCGGCTAAAGGAGAAAAGAGTTCCATCATCTTGGATTGCGCCATGCCATACATGTGCATGAACTCTGGCTACCGCCTTGTTTCCTTGAACCTGTTCAATCGGATCACCGGATACGGTATGTTGAAAAAGGATAAAAGCTTGGTCAAACGGGTTCCGTGCCTTGGGGAATAAGGCCAACACGTATAGTCCTTTTTCGCCGTAAATTCAATAATTGCAAGTAAATTCGCGTATCTCATGTCGTCAGAATTTATCGCATGCAAAGACGGTGGTTGTCCATGGCTCCCCAAAAGTGTGAAGCTTCTGTACCCATTGAAGGCTAAGGATGAGGTCCTGGTCGAGAAATCCAAGATTTCGTTGGAAATGGTGATGAAACACCCACCTGTCTAGGGGCGGTTCACCCTTCTTCTCCTACCAAATACTTGGAAATACATATTGTGGACCATGCTCAGTAAGGCTGATGCAATGATTTAATCCACCCACGTACACCTAAACTAAATGTTAGAAGCTGATTCACAGATTGACACATTGATTGATACAAGTACTTCATTACAAGCTTATTAAACCCTTGTAGTTTGTGCATTTACAATAAACCAACTCATACTATTTTTAATAGATTTTCTTTGTGAGAGAACTGCCCCACGTTCAATTTAGAGTTCTCAAATATATACCCCAAACAACCTTGTGTATCGCATATGTCATTGACAGCATCAAGTGACTCTTTTTACATTCTGACAACAAGAACGTTGTGTCTGTCTGTTTTTATATCAAAGCCGTACAAAACATATTATGAGTAGTTGCACTGCGGCGAGGAGAGGCATCCCATACGTATTCATTGAGAATTTCAGGTCGGGCAGAATAAGCCGGAATACCAAAGGCGAGAACAGCAGATCCGACAACACCAACTGAACATGTACCACCACACCTACACATCATACCCGCGAGTCCGACCGCTCTCAAGGAGCCACGGCCTCCGATCAATCATAACACAAAGTCAATCTAGCAAACGTTATAAGATTACAGGGTAGATTACCTTAAATGGGCAACGCCCTAATACTGCCCTAATAGATACAAATAGGTTGAAAGAAGAAGAAGAAGAAGAATTAGAAAGAGGAGGAGAACCTATAATAAGAGATAGAACAACGTATTACATTTGGTTACTATTTGTAAACCCATCAAGCCACTAGTGGGTCGGCTATACAGAAGGTCTCTGTAAGTTTAGCTTGTCTCTAACTTTGTGCGCTTAATAAGATGGCTGCGTAGCTTTTTTTTTGATTTTGATTATTAGTGTAGGGTGGTGTCAAATGTCCCAGCAGTGTACGAAATTTCATTTACTCTTCAGTGGAGTTATATGCACTCTTCACTAATTACTTGTGATTGCGCCTCGACTGGTTGGCAGATTGGCAAATAAAAGTGCTGTGAAACATGGTAGGAAAGCTTGATATATAAGTTACTCGGTCATAGTATGACAAAATACTGTGCCCCTCTATCTATACAACAGTGACACCTCCCACCGTCCCGAAAAGCAAGGCATCTATCGAATCATCACTATGAGACTTGAGCCAGGAATGTATGTCCTCCAATAATTGCAAGCCCTCGCCTTGCCCTGTTGCCTTCAAGGATTTCTTTGCAGGCCACTGGGTACTTTCCTTAGTACCAACGAAATGGACTTTCAAGCCAGCCTCGGGGTCTCCATCCGGTAGTTTCATAACAAGATCGACGGTCCATGTATTTACGCCATAAAAGGAAGCTTCTTTGATATGGTGGCGGGCAAATTGCGGGGGAGGATTGTCATCAAGACTCCATTTCAAAACGTGAGCGTCGAAGGCTATGACTATTTTCGAAGCGAGTGCTATGAGCGAATGTTAATTCTAGAATGAATTCAAGACACACCAGTCCAAATGACACCTGGATGATCAATTTGAAGGGTCAAACTTCTGGTGCCGGCTTTGGCATCTATCACATTGTTGATCGCAGTGACCTTGAACTTATTCGCGTCTCGCTTCTTGACATCGACGTCCGGTAAACGTATTTGATATGGGGTTAGAAACTCAAGAACAGCACGTCAACAATCGTCAAATACGGAATCTCTACCACTTACTGCTGAGAATGGGTAAAGCGTATCCCAATCACCATTCCAGTCATCTGATGTTGGCGTCAGCATATTCACAAAGAAAGAAAGAAAAAAACACAGCATGTACGCACTCATTTCTACAGAGCTCAAGGCGTATTCAGGCCCACGATGAACCTCTCCAAATTTGCTTGCCATCTCTGTCACCAGTGGAGCCAGAGTAGGCGAACCGTCAGCACCTGCGAAATTGATATGAACTTTTCCTGTGGTAACCTGGATGGAAGACAACGGGTCAGAATTCGCAAGAACAAACGACTTTTGAAATTTCATGAATATCTACATTCTCCGAATGCATCACAAAAACACGCTTGGGGTGTCTCGAGTCAAAAGGGTGCTTCATGGACATGAAAGCCATCGATGCCAGTGTGATCGTAGCAAACAACGCAACGCCAACTTGAATAGCTTTGCGTCCGAAACGATGAGCAAGTGGGATGGATAAAGGGAAGGTGTAAAATCCTATGAACGCGGTCATGCTAGCGATGATATATTCCGCAGGAGCTTTCTTCAAATAGAAATATCATTAGTGTCTGTTTACTTCTAAGGTACACTGGCAGGGGATTAACTTTACCTCTCCCATGCGACCAGTCTGAGAAATGGACCTAGTCTGTAAATATGCAGCATCTATTGAGGAAAACAAATTACCAGAGGAACAAATACATCTGCGGTCCCACACCACACTTCAGCCCCGATAATAAGTGGGACAACCCCAGCAACTAGGTACGTCCTCAGAGGAATCTCATCATGCTGTCCACCAAGAGCCGTATTCACCAAAAGCATGAGAAAGACGGCCAGGGCAGGCACGAAAAGGAATACGGAAGAACCGAATTGAAATAGGGATTGGAAAATCATAGCGAGGGTACTGAAGAGTAGAAGGACTGAACGTAAAGTGATCGATTCACTGTTTTGCGCGGCATCGAAAAACAGAAGCTGCGGAAGAAGTGCCCCTGAAGTACGTCCATCAATACAGATTGAAAAGGAATCCGCTTCCATCATACCTGTCACAGCCGCAGGACCATATAGCACAATTGGGAACCACTCCCTTGAATACCAGCTAAGAGCTTTTCCCATGACTTTATCCATCACAAGCGCTACCACATTGGCTGATATAATAGAGCCAACAAGTCCAATCAATACATTCCGCATACCAGGTAAATGAGATTTGATAACTGAAATCGTTGACGGTGCCTGGGTGACCATCGACAGGAATGTGAAAGACGCGCCACAGAGTGTGAGATATAACGTTGAAGCTGTGGAAAATGTGTATTTGAAGAACCAACGTCCTAGGACGGTGAAGTAGACAATTTGAGGTTTGTGGGGGGTTACTGAAATGAGAGAGGGAAGGGGAGAGGTTGGGGATGTGAAATGCTGAAGGAGAGCGAGTGTGTTCTCTGCCATGTGCTAAGAAACGACATACGTGAGGCTACAAGAAGGATTACAGAAATGATATCTACCTGTGCTACGCCAGGCTCAATATTCGCTACGATATCCTAAGTAATATGATATTCGTGATGGTTTGATTTCTAGAAGATAAAACATATACCTTCTGGGTATGATAGAAGTAGCTGTGACCAACGACAGCCATCTGGACGGAATGTTATCACGACATCAAACTCGAAATGATTAAGCTATACATCTACGCCTGTAACATTTAGGTATTCCTCGAACTGGCGGAAGTCCGTGCTACACTAGTCCACAATTATTGAGCGTACATTCATTTTTAAGAAAAAAATGGTAGAAAACTCAACTCAGATAATATAATACCGGAACTGAATATATCATTTGCTAGCACTGTCCCGTATGGTCTGGAAGCGAGTGATATTGAGAAGAGGGTAACATATAGGGAAATGTGGTCACCTTGGGACTTTCGCATAAGCTTCCACCATCTCCTCCGAGGTGGCTTGGAAAAGAAGTTCGGGACCCTGCATTCCAGCAGCTAAAAGGAGGATCAATCAAGAAGGATGGAAGTATTTGAATAACAAACCTTCCAGGTTAATTACAGCACGAACACTATATGGTCATAAGGCAATCAATAATTAAATAGGACTTGAACATACGTTCTAGCGGTAGTATGCTGAGTAGCATAAAGATGAGAGCCATCTTGGAGCGATTCTTCGGCATTATTGAATACTGTGGAAACAGTTTAGTCGAAATTTATCAACTGTACAGCCATTCCTTACAGAAAATTATAGAGTGACTAGGTTCCCAATCTTTGGTGTGTGTTAAAACACGGAGGCATTCCAGCATGACACCCACTGGCAGTGCATCGTCCGCAGCACCTGGGCTAGGTGGTGTGCTGTCGAGATGGGAGTTTACTAAAATAGCATGCTCTTTGCCGGCAGCTGTGCCGTTGGAGACGCGGATAATTATGTTAGTAAGATCGACGTAAGTTTTATATAATCGATATCCCATCATATCAAAACTACGAAACAAATATTGAGAACCAATCATTTAACGGACACGATAAGACTGGATGGTAAGACATACCGATGCTTCCCGCTGCCCTCCTGCCTCCATACTTCACACTCTAGGTTCCTACCAGGGTGAACATCCTTAACGATACGTTCGCATTCTTTCTGTGCATTCTTTGCTTGTGCCACCATCCAAGCATCTCCTTCGGCGTGTTCTTTGGTACCCACTGTACGGTAGCCAATTGTACCAGAGAGATATTCAGCAACAGAAAGGATATTAGCTTCAGACAGTCGCAAGTCATCTCTAAAATGGGTTTCAGCGACATCCATGCCTGACGATTGGTCACGTACGGCGCAACCGGTCCCACTGGCGTCGGTAATGCTTCAGATAAAAAAAGGTAAGAAATTTCAGGATTATCTTGTCGAAAGCGCACTGACCATAATGCGTCCTGATCGCCCACCATGCAATACCAGAATGAACTGTTATTATAAGAAGCAGCGAAGGCAGTGTTGCCCATTTCCTGTAGACCATGGTCGTTCAATTGTGAGGTTAATACATAGGCGCCTTCCCCGCGTGGTCAAAATTCCGAACTGGGTCCGGCCGCTTCTTTGTACAACCAGTCTCCCCAAATAATGTAGCTTTTAAATCAGTCGTATATATGTTGATGATATATATTAGCAAAACTGAATCTAAGCCTAATATGAACTAATTCGGTTTGCTTAATATATACCATAAATATATGTAGGAAAATATCAGTTCTTACGCAAAGAGCATACTTGTTTATGAATTCTCCTTAGAGAGATCACACCATCAGCGATATCTTTAATCTATTTGTATTTTGTAAGTATTTTATGTAACTCCCGATGTTCAAGCTATCTGAGCGACTTCTTAAAAGGTGGTAGTTCCAGTACGGGGAAAATTGATTTAGTTTGTGCGGAATTTTTTGGTGAATTTTCTTTTTTCTTTCTCCGCTTTAATTTGTTTTTAAATTTGCCATTTGGCCGTTTTCCCGTAATGTATCTCAAGCGGAGAAATACTTACTGGGATAGTTCGGAGTATGTTTTAGAATTGCACGGGCAGTGCTAAAACATTTCTGGTCGTTTTATGCTTTGTTCCGGTGCCCCATTTTCAGTTGCGTGAGCAATAATATCGGATCCAGGGTAATCGTTTAATTCACGTGAAAGGGCTTCGTACGCTATCCGATGATGAGGGGAATTGGAGAGATTACTTAGAACGGATTGTAGAGTGTGTCGTTCAATGGATTATTTGAGTAACCATACTTATATTGTGTCATCGCCAGTCTCCCGAAGGCGTCAAGCTCCTGTGTTGTTTGTTGTTCCGAACTTCAGCCGACTAACTTTCGAGTCTTTCAAATCATCAAGTTAAAAAATAACACAAAGCTGTACAGTGTACATGTTAACCAATTTAAAAGGGTATAGAACGACCTTCGCCGTATGACGGACTTCGACCTTCGCCGTAAGACGGAGGAGGTCCGCCTATGTCTTTGCCTATGTCTATGCATTCACTGGCGATTAAGTCCACATGTAAGAACCCACGATGGTGGGAGCAGTAGGCTTCCATTGTAAAACATCTGACTTGTACAATATATTGTACAGAATGTGAAAATGCTAGTAAGTGTCTTGAAAGCGCTCAATTATCTTCAAGGTCTCATCGTTTGACCCATGGATAGGTCGACGTCATACATATGCTGTACGAATAGGCACCAGACAAGTCAGACTTACGACCTAATGACAGGTGTAGGTGCTAGTTGTTCCAAAAAGCCCTCAAAACCAGTCCCCGATTTGCCAAATTGCAAAACCCCATTGGATGGTGTGCCAATAAAGATAACTTAATAACGTTTTGACTACTAAAGTGAATGTAATCTACTCACCTTTATATGAGCTGCGGAGAGTCCACAAAAGTAGATTTAAGAACTGAAAGAGGTCCGATCTCCGCTGGTTGGCGTCAGCCTTACACCTACCATCCGAAATATTAATCAGACAAAGTACATCCGCACCCGAGCTCGAGTACCTCCGCTGTTGATGAGCATTGCCAAAGTGCCTTAACCTACCCTTTATAATCAGTTCTTGTTGTATGATTCCGTCTCCGTCGGTCGGTCACGTCACGCACAGAATTTCTGGCTTCTTCTACAAGTAGGAGTGAAGAGGTTTACGACTTTCACAAAGGTAAGGGATTGAAGTAGCAGTGGATCTACACTTATCGTGACTTGTAAAAGTTAAGTGGCATTGGGATACCAGGTGAAATAAGCTGAGAAGTGCTGTGCTATTTTGGTGGTGATTATAAATAGACTACCAAAATGAAGCTTTGCGAACGTTTGTCACACAGCAAATATTGAAACTTGCCGAACGGGCCGGTACCTTCCTGCCGTTGCGCTAACTGCTACCAGCTTCCACTTGTCTACTACACATGGTGCGCGTATCAGTTCTGTCGTTGATGCAATTCACCGGGAGACGGGCCATTAAAATTTTTCTAGCATAGGACAATGCGGCTCTTCAACCAGCTGTTAGAGAGCCAAATTACCAACCTACATAGGAACGCCCCTTTATGCAGGACTCGCTTAAGAAGGCCGCTTATTACATTGAGCCACTGATGTTCTGCAGGGATGTTATCTACTAGTTATTAGGACTTGAAGAACTCCTTGGAAACTATCATTTAACTTTGACTTAGTCCCCGCGGCGACGGAGGTTGCTAATAAGTACAAGCCGTCGTCTTGGATGTGCTTAGCGATTTTTCACCAAGAACAATTAAGTGACGTGATCGTTCTAACCCTTATCTAATGAAGATCCACGCGAGGCGAACGTCGACTCTACTTAATGCTGAATTCCAATTGGTTTCCGTAATTTGATGAGCGAATAACAAACCTTCAACTCGCTTCGCATTCCTTCAGCTATATAAACACTGCTTCCTACCCCTTTGGAGACTTTCCCGGTAGCTCGGTAGCCCTCAACCATGTCCGTCGCAGCTGCGCTGCCCAACCTCGGCCCTACTTTTGGAGCTCTCTATTCTGGATCAATCGTCTCCACCATACTTTTCGGATTCACAACAAATCAGGCTTACATATACTACAAGAAATACTTCAAAACGGATGCTGTGTACACGCAATCATTGGTTCGTAGAAAGATCACATTCAGTTGTATTAGCTTTCAACGGCCTATTCTCGCTTTTCTTAGGTCGGCACACTTTGGTGATTATATCCATAGAAGTTAAAGTATACCAAATCGTTAATTGTCCTTGCACTCGCCAGGTTCCTAGATTTATTTCAAGTGTCAGTTTCTTATTATTATTATTCCTTGTTTCAAACTAAAAGACCTTCCAATTGTAGAGCCTTACTGGTGCATATGACGTGGGTATATCTAGTGGCGGGGTATGATTCACCTGCTGCATTGTCGACGCTTGTTTGGTCCGTAATATTTTTTTCCTCATAGTCAGGGTTTTTACAGATGGAATCTTCGGTATTTTAGGAGTCTTGGTGTAAGCACTTTCTAAATAACGGAATAACTAAATGAATCCAACACAACCTTCTTGCAAAGATAGAGCTCTCTGTAACAGCAAGTTTATATTACCGGTGCAGACTTTCTAGAAGCTAATACAACTTCTCCACGACTTAGGTTCTTACAACATTCATTGTTCGATGGTATTGATTCATTTCATATTGATATATTTGGTGTGCATTAACAGTAAATATCTTTTCTGTAGTTTTTATACAATGCAACTGTGGCGACGTAAGTGTCTCTGAAATTGTACTGTTAGCATTGCTCATAAGCAGTAGTCAGCAAGAAGAGAGTATACATCCTAGGCCCTGCTGTATGTAAAGACGGGTACTTCTGTTGACAGGTACTGATTTTTCCATTTCTAGATGATATTCGCCACTGGGCAACTAGGTAAGGTTGTTAGTTGTTAATGACACACCTGTATAACATTCATTTTGTCGCTACAGTTCTGGGAATCTGTACGTCGAATTTTACTTCTGACTGGAATACCATAGCCTGATTTTTCACCAGTGACGACTGTTCATACGTTTGTGCTATAATTCGGCTACTTAAATATTCCAGAGCTACTAGCTAACAAGTCAATATCCTCTAGGTTTGTGGATCCTTCAGTTGCAACATTAACGACCCGGTATTTCCAGGTAATTGATGTTCTCGAGGCAATTCAGTGTCAACTGAGTCAGCTAATTTGCTACGGTAGTGGCTATTAGGGACGAAATGTGTAATATCTGTCCTCGCTGACTGTGTGATTACGGCAGGTATGTCTTACTTGAATGACTTGAGGCGCATCATGTCCTAACTTGCAAATTAGCCACGTGTTACTACCTTCACGCTTCCCGAACTGGCTTTACAAAGTGAACAGGACTCATACCCGATCGTTTTGGAATTTACATATTCACGTGTTATCCCAGAACAAACGTTCTAATTAATCTACTTTCGATATACACCATCAATCGAGGCGTCCTTGCTATGTGAGTCAATTGTATCTCTACATGATCGAGCTGTTGAGATGCATATCATACCCAGGGTCTGGGAAGCAATTGTCATGATCACGGTCTGTGCACCTCATGTCATAAATATTTACAAAGTGACTAAAATTCAGCGCAGTTCCTTACAATGAAAAGTCAGTATACAATGCATCCGTGGTTGCTTTCTAGTTAAACAATTCCATACAACAGCCAACCTCATATTCGCTGCACTTCACCTTATGCTTGGAAAACGTGAGTCTTGTTGCCGACGTCGAAAGTACCTCACTGAATTCCCCTAAGTTCATACAGCCTCTCTTTATGCATTGTGAGAACCATAGAATGGCTCCTATATCTACAAAAAGCTGAAAAGATTTCTATATAGGCTTAATCACCGTGAGACACTACGAGTTCGAAACCCAGATGAAGTGAATTCATTCACACATGTTGATTTATCTGAGCGCCAAACTCGAATGCACCTAATTGACGGTCGGCAAGAGCTGGTAAGCCGCATTTTAATGTTGTTTAGGATAAACTTTAAGCGACATAAGGGGAACGTTGAGGTGATGGTTACAAGTGAAACAGTTGTTGAGGAAACATATGACCATCGTCCGGTACGTTACTGTCAGTTACTATGTCTTTTCCCTTTATTTATGTTTTTCTCTTCATTCTCGACCGATCCCAGTATATAAAAAAGTCGCGGAAAGATCAATATCGATCTCAGGAGCCATCAAAGTCTTAGCCACTTGGGAGATTTATTTTTTAGGCACCGAAACCATATTACTATACTTATAGATATTAGAGGCATATTGTAGTTTTCCTCCAATCCTACTTCCCCTACTTAGGTGTTTTGCTCGACACATCTTGATGTTCATTGTTCGAGGCTGTGGCCTGGTCCTACAGACTACCAAACAAGGCTGAACAGAGCTGTCTTGGAGCGTGATCTTCATCGTTAGAGGTTGGCACCTTTGATACTGAATGACAATAGCGAACTTTGTAGAAAATGAACAACCAGAAACAAAGCAGTTGTTGATGAGCGCAAAGAGCGAGCTGTGGAGGGGCCACAAACTTTTATTCCGCGGCTGTGGTATTGGTTCTCGGTGGTCGCTTATTCACCGCTTTCACAAATTAACTCTCCTCCACTAATCTATCCTATCTTCTCCCTTGACGACCCCTCCAACGAATGCTCGCCATCACATGTTCACTAGCTAACAGGATCATTCTTCCCCGAATCACACATGGCATGGTAGGCCAACAAGGAAACAATCTGGGAGTTTCAGCAACTTATGAATTTGAACAAGGAACCGCCCCACCCTTGAAATCGCTTTTGGCACTGAAGTAGAGACTGAAGTAGAGACTTGTAAGATCTGGTCTGGATATTGACAGCCTGAGTTTTCAGCACCATCGGATTGTGACCTTATTACAGCCCAAGTATAAATCTTGATGAACCTTTCTTAACTAGTTTAATTAAAACGATAATATCTGCGTTCCAGAATCCTATAACCTGTCTTCGACGTCTTGACATAAATCAAGAATTTGTGTCAACAATAATAGTACTGGTGAGTTGTTGTCCGGCCGATAATTCATTGCATACGTGAATCATAAAAGATCCTGCATTGAATTTATTTCTTATGTATCTAGTGGGTTGCATACCTATTTTTACTCCTTCTATCTTTCCAAAGTTTCGAATTACAATGAGAACGAAAGGTAAGAAATATGGCGGACGGCCCACTGTCACGAAGAAACCATGCGATCGGGCATTTCTACAGATCCTCCTTTCAAGATTTTGCTCTTATTTGTGGACTCAAGGGAGACATGGACGTACCTCGTCAAGGGACCTCACATTAGATATAACCTATATATATTAGGAACGGCATATTCCGAAAATGATAAAGTGCCATTAGCAACGCGGGGAAAAATATTTATGCATATTGCATCATATAACACCACATGCTGTGCTCTGTTTGCAAGGGGCGACCAGGGAGTAGGGCCAGGTGGATGGGTGGTCGATCGGTCCGAGGGCCAGTTTTTCGAACTTTTTGGTTATCTTTTTGTCCAGTGTATGGATTTTATTCAATAAATATTCTCAGTATTTTACAAGGAGTTGCTTGCACATATCCATATGACAAGAATACTGAGGAAAGGTTCATGTACATTTTACCTACATCATGTGATGTGACCAATTGTGACATTATCATATATCTTATCCTCTTATCCTCTTATGTATATCATATAACAAGTGCAGATCCTAACTGGACCATTGACATGAATTGAATTTCCTTTGATTAAGTCAAAAAGTAATTGTAATTTATGTATTCTACTAAATTGAATACAGAAGCCTTGTTCAACGAAGTATAGATTCATTCCTGTCGATGAAGTGAGAGGCTAATACCAGTCACAAAGGCTCACAGATGTTAATGAGTTTTGACAATCATGAAAGATAAGATCAAGAGGTAGATTAATAATACAGATAACTAATATACAATGGAGAGATTTTCTGACTGAAGTCCTTTGCTCTTCTGATTGCCCTTTTATGCCTTTCTTCGTTAAACTATGATTAAACTATGACCTATGAATGAAATCATATATGACGTCAAAATGAGACAAGTCAAATGGATTCGAGGGTGTTGAAGATGTCAAATAGAATGTCAAGTCGGAATTTTAGTCGAAGATAAATCAATGTGTCAAAGATGGGTTGTGTTAAGAACTGAAAACTGACTAATGTCAGTAGGCTGACAGGGACTGATCGGAAGGACTTGGCTTCAGCTTATGTGCTGCACCCTTGCAAATATCCATCGGGTGTCCTTAAATTTTGGATGGGCGAAGACTAGTCCTAACGAGTACCTCTTGGCAAGTTACCGATCGGGACCAAAGGATAAGTTGAGTGTTGGGTCAAGGGGTCGGGGACTGAGAGTGGGTGAGTGCATGCAAAGGCAGATAGCGGGATACTTAGTATAAGACTTCTAGAGGTGTAAGAGGGTATTCTGAGTCGATATTCTGATTGCCTAGTAACTACAACTACAGCGGGTTCATATACAAGTATTCGGCGTCTAGAAAATACTAACTAGGAGAAGAGTGGAAAACGGTATTGACAAATAAGCTTGACTAGGAATGGGAAGGTTATGATTAGTTCGAAGGCCATGAAATAACTGAGAGCAGGATTACGAGAAAAGGAAATAGTCTGAGGGTTACAAGTATATGTATATAGACATATGTGAAACATAGAGTAGAACGGATCATCATAATAAAAAGGGACATATCAGAGTTTAACCAGATGGTACGAGTATATTTTGGCAGGGGTGTAAACAGAGTTTGATCACCATGAAAGCATACGTCAGTGTCAGGAGTCCGATGGTTTCTGATGTGGTAACTTGAATGCTTGGGGACCGTCGGGTTGCAACACAGTCGTAACAGGTTGAAGAGTTGTCGAAAGTTACCTTGAATATTTTGTGACAACCATGTACTGGGAAACCAGCATTTATTTCAAGGATCAAAATCATTACAAATGAAGATGATTTCTGACACAAATTGAATTTCCTTTGATAAAGTCAAATAATAATTGTAATATATTCTACTAAACCAAATAACAGAAGCCTCATTTGACAAAGTATAGATTCACTCTGTCGATGAAGTAAGAGGCTAGTACCAGTCACAAAGGCTCACAGATATTAATGTTGAACAGTTACGACGATTATGTATGAAAGATAAGATTGAGAGTAGATTAGTAATACAGACAACTAATGTACAATGGAGAGATTTTCTGACTAAGGTCCTTTGCTCTTCTCATTGGCCTCTTATGCTTTCTATCATTTACCGACTATGTTATGATTTAATAATGAAATCATTCATGACATTGAACTGAGACATGTCAAAGAGTTGAGTCAAAGTCAAAGAGTTGTTGAAAATTGCCCTGAATATTTTGTGACAATATTGTGACTGTGATATACTGTTACATAAGCATTCCCTGCAATGACTACTATACCAACTGGGCTAAAAGAGCCACTATGACAGGCTATCTGACCTAGATTACAGGCACTATATAAATACTTGAATGTCACATACAGTATATTCACCAATCCTGCCTTGGATGACCAATTCATGACAAGGTATGTGACAACCTCCCCAAACTGGATCATGTTCAGTTGCCAATGTGGTTGGCATTTGCAATGACAATTAACAAGTCACAGGGTTAACCTTTAAAAATGGTAGGATTAGATTGAGAACACCTGTGTTTGGACATGGGCAATTGTTACGACTCATTCTCCAGATACTTAAATCTTCCAATATAATTCCCACTTCCAGAACTTTACCTAGTTCCCAGACACATACCACACTGAACCCTTGTTCTGTATTTGGTGGCTTGTCTATTGATATTCTGTATTTAATAACTTGTCTGTTGACAAGTATTCATTCATCTACTTGTTGTGTTCCTGATTCAAAATCCATAATCCATCTTATTGTGATCTTAGTTAGTAGTACAATTACAGGACAACCTATATTAGTTCTGCAAACATATACATATATATATATACAACTCAGATTTGATATCAACTTAGTTAGCTTATTCCTCATCTCTTTCTGTATGCTTTATATCTGGAATTCTTCAGAACTCCAGATATCTCCCATCTCTCCAGCATATATGTACAGTGGCTCAAAAAACTGTCCCAATGTTTTCTCATTTTTGAAAGGTTGGATTGGCATGGATTACTGACATAATGTTATGACCGGAAATCCTGCCGGACTGGACAACATGATCTCATGAGGGCACAGCCTATAAGCTGAAGCCAAGTCCTACCGGATATTCCACAGGTTTCTCCGGAGACCTGCCCTGTATGTATCCTAACACATAAGCAGAAAATCTAAGTAAATTATCAAAGCTACTATAGGATCATGGCTTGAAGGTAAGCCTTGGTTCATGTGATTTGAATCGAAACCCATTGAATAATAAATAAAACAAAACAGCTACTCATTGGGACAGTTTTTTGACCTATGATTATTTTACTTTCTAGTACTTTGTATGCCCCCCTTTTGTTAGGATACGTACAGGGCGGGTCTCTGGAGAAACCCACAGAATATCTGGTAGGACTTGGCTTCAGCTTATAGGCTGTGCCCTTACTAGATCGTGTTGTCCAATTTCAGACAGGCGGACAGGAATCCCGGGGAGTCTGGGTGGGGGTCGTGGGTTGAGGGGTCGTGGGTTGAGGGGTCGTGGGTTGAGGGGTCGTGGGTTGAGGGGTCGTGGGTTGAGGGGTCGTGGGTTGAGGGGTCGTGGGTTGAGGGGTCGTGGGTTGAGGGGTCGTGGGTTGAGGGGTCGTGGGTTGAGGGGTCGTGGGTTGAGGGGTCGGAGGTCGGAGGTCGTGGGTCGTGAGTCGAGATTAGTGAGAGAGATAGATGTGCCGGAGCCTGTGGGCTCCAACTAGTGCGAGCAGTGTGATTCAAGTAGGGTTTTAGAGCGGAAAATGTATTCGACTACTGGGGGGAATCTAAGCCGATTTTCTGACTGGATTGTATGTACAACATCTGCCAGTTTAAATAGACCATGGAGTGAATGTCATACCGAATCCAGTAATAATGAAACGAAATGAGCAAAACATAAAATGGGAATAGTAAACACCAAATTGGTGTTAGGAACAGGATGGAACGGAGCGGAGTCTGAATAGTGACAAATCATAAACCATAACGGGAAATGGAGTGGGAGCGGAGTCCAAATCGTGACAGGTCATTTGACTAAAACGGGAACGGGGCTCTGTTAGAGAGGTGATGGGTTTTCTGAGTGGGGTCCAGTGACTGACGCACGGGACAAGGTCGGAAATAGACAGAGATGGAGTCTGGTGGGTTTTCCAGTGACTGAAACACAACGTAACAAAGACGAGTCTAATGTACGGAGTCCGGCGGGAATTCTGGTGAACTGACAATGGGTGCGTATAGGGTGTGAGTGCGTATAAGTTAGTGCCTGGAGTCCGGCAGGATTTCTGGTCGTAACACCTTTTTCCTTTATAACTGCCCTGATCCTTCTAGGCATACTTTCTATTAGATATTGGCAGACTTCTGGTTGGATTGCATTCCACTCCTCCACCACTCTCTCCCACAATTCATATATTCCCTTGGATGATGTGTTATATTTTTGGAGTTGGCATTTGAGGTGTTTCCAAAGATGTTCTATAGGGTTAAGATCAGGGGATTGGGGAGGTCAGGGTAGTACTTGAATTTCCTTGTCCTTAAACCATTTTGTTGCCTGCTGAGATGTGCAGTGACCTCAAAAACCCTTTCCATGTTGACCCCAAATGCAGTGTTTGAAGAACACCGCCTTACAGCATGGGAATTACGCTTAGCTTTGGTGGAGTCATACATTTAAAACAGCAATACCATGGAAAGGGTTTTTGCACT
The DNA here is from genome assembly GCA_015178975.1 of Hysterangium stoloniferum. Lineage (NCBI taxonomy): Eukaryota > Fungi > Basidiomycota > Agaricomycetes > Hysterangiales > Hysterangiaceae > Hysterangium > Hysterangium stoloniferum. Next base: position 721,305 of record WHVD01000030.1, on the reverse strand, counting down.
TTTGAACTGAATAGGGTATTTACATATTATCAGTACTTGGTATAACCACCTTTTGCTTTAAGCACTGCCTGAACCCTTCTAGGCATGCTTTCAATCAATTTCTGACACTCCTCAACTGGTATTCTATCCCACTCCACTTGAATCCTTTCCCACAATTCATGAATTCCATTGGGGGGGTTTTCATGCTCTGCAAGCCTTCTCTTGAGACAACCCCAGAGATGTTCAATAGGATTCAGGTCTGGGGACTGTGCAGGCCAAACCATAGTCCTGAATTCTTGCTCTTCTAGCCAGTTCTTGACCAGCCTGCAGGTATGCTTAGGGTCATTATCTTGTTGAAAGATGATGTCAGAAGGATTGAGACCATAATACTCCAGGGTTTGCTGGAGCTCATCCTTCAAAATTTGAAGATAGAGGTCTCCATCCATCCTACCATCAATCTTGCTAGCAAAGCCAACTCCCTCCAAGTCAAACAACCCCACATTAGAAGAGAACCTCCTCCAAACTTCAGAGTTCCCTCTACCAGCCTATGTTACGACCCATTCCCGGATGTTTCAATATCCGACTTCCGGTCTCCCACTCCCGACTTCCGATCCCCGACTTCCGACTTTTGACCTCCGACTACGGAACATCATAGTTACCGTATCATCCGCATTCTTCCCTTGTTCCACATTTGGTAATTTGTCCATTGACAAGTATTCACTCGTTTGTTTGTTATATTCCTGTTATGGAATATTGCCTTCCTAATATGTCTTATTGTATTTCCGTTTTAAGAACACTTCTGTTTCCGTCTTATTATGGTCTTAGTTTGTAGTACAATAATGAGCAGACTTATATTAGTTTCCGCGAATTTGTACTTTACCTTAGATCTGATATCGACTTAGTTTCTTATTCCTTCTCCCATCTTTCTGTACGCTCGATATTCGGAACTCTTCAGAACTCTGAATATCCGTAACTCCCATCATAAGTCTCACCTCCGAAATTAAGGACATTGAGCGTTTGCGTAGAGGCGCAGCACATAAGCTGAAGCCGACGTCCTGACCCTATCTAGTAGTTCCCGACTTCCCAGTGACTTCCCAATAGTTCCGGAATAAGTTCCTGACACGGCACTTAACAGCCTATCATTAAGGCCTTCACCTGCCCTTTTCCATGCCCATTTACATCCATCTGACCCTAGGCGATTGATTTTGGTTTCATCAGACCATATAACCTTTTTCCAGTCCTCCATAGTCCAATCCTTGTGAGCATAGGCAAAGTCCAAGCAAGCTTTGCAATGCCTAGTGGAAAGAAGGGGGCATTTTGACTTGACCACAGCCTTCATACCAGCTTTCTTCAAGTGGAGGTGAACTGTACTGGCAGAGAGGGGCTGGCTGATAATGTTGGTAAGGGCCATGTTTGACCATTGGTGTTGTAGTCCAGTGTCTGAGGTGTTGTAGTCCTGTCAGACACTGGTTCTCCTCTTTGTTTCCATACATATGACTTTCCATCTGGAGATTTGCGTGAGTTTTCATGATAGCGCCTCATAATGACAGAGATATATGATAGCATTCTTGAGACTCAAGTTATCCTGTCAGAACTCGTAGAACACTAACTTCTCCCCGCCGCCAGATAATATTGAAATAATACGGGCGGCGACTTCTCTTATGAGTCCAATGTGAGTAGCTTCCAATTACATAGAGGAAGACAGCATTCCAACAGCGCCTACTGATACATGGGGTGAAAGGAGCTGAAGTACCTCGCGTTGAATTGCCTCGGACGATCACGCCTCTCAAGTGACACAGTCAAGCCAGTAATCAGTGCAGGAACCTGCAATGTGGATCAATCATAACCTGTGTACTAGTTCTCATACCTCTAAGACGTCTCTTAGTCAGATGAAAATGAAACGACTTTTATTTATCCTAGTGTGTGACATTATGGCCGATGTGACTAATTGCCACAGTCAACTAGATATAGACGCCAGTGTATGTTCCCACCCCAATTATAGCAAGTCGTCACGAATCTGTCGAAGGAACACCACAGGAACTTGCCAAGGAAAATGGCTAAGAACTCCAAGACTAGTCGCATACCATACAAAGACGATCCACATAAAGTGTACCGGTATTTGGCTAATGAGAGGCCCGGGAGAGCACGACAAGGCGCCAAGTGCCACATTGGACGATGCGCCAGACTGACGGCTCAGAATGGAAAGATTAATACCGAACAAATGTGTTCGATCGTCGGCAGCCAAGGTCATATATAAAGATAGAGTTAATCAAGCACTAGAGCATATTGATAGATAGGGTGGAAGTAATAAGTGATTAACTCTAGTGACTGGTCTTGCTCAATATTTAAGCGAAAACTCACTGTCCTCCATCTTTGTTCAGATCGGGAGCTGCTGCTGTCGGGGGAAATCCCTATTTATAGTCCACAGCTGTGAGCACACGGTTATATGGCATTTACGGGCACTCTCGGATCTTCCAACGTCTGGCACTACGCCTTATCTCACTTTCTCATCCAATCGTTCTTCATGTCACTCGGATCGGTTGTGCCAGGCTAGACATTTACAGCCTTGAGTAACTGTTCAGGAGCCTATATTATAGGGACTTCATGTTTCCATCTTATAATGTTGTCCTTGTTTTCAGTCGCTGTAGTGCTTTCAAGTCTCATTTTCTTTCAATGTGCCGTCTATGTTATTCGCCGACGTGATCATCCACTGAAGGATCTACGAGGTCCTCCGGCTGGTCCGTGGCTCGTAGGTAGGTTTGGACTGTCCGGCTTTTTTCAATGTTACATTACTTTGACATAGGAAACTACGCTGAGTATTTTCGGCCTTATGAAATCGGGGACTTGGACTTTAAATGGATCAGGGAATATGGCAGTAGTTTTAAAGTCAAGGGAGCCTTTGGAGTGCGCCCCATTCGCTGACGATTCGTTAAACGCTAACTGTGAATGATAACTTTTCCAGGACGATGTATTGTTCACGGCTGACCCAAAAGTGAGAAGAGAAATAACCTTCATAATCTCTCTGTTTCATATCCAAACAACCACCCTCCCAGTCTCTGCAATATATCTATAACACTGCAGGATACAATTTTCCCAAACCCCCTGAGATTCGATTGACAGTGGCACTTACAACCGGCAAGGGTGTTGCTTGGGTAGAAGGTTCCATATTGTTGATCATATTCGTCCATTCTTCTGATATTTCTTTTTTAAAGGCGAACAGCATGCCCGTCATCGAAAGATCATGAACCCTGCATTCTCGTACGGCGCCTTAAGAGGGTTCCTCCCTCTATTTCGCCAGACTGCCCAAAAGGTGTGAAATATGACCTGATATTTTGCGAGCAGATGTGACTAATTGGTTAAAAAATTAGACAGTCATAAGATTTAAAGAAATTATTGCAAATAATGGTGGCAAGTCCACAGTCATTGACATTCCCGGCTGGATTGCTCGCACCACTTTGGATGCAATTGGAGCTGGTAAGTATTACATTTTCTTATCCAAAAACTCTCGCAACAACACTCCCCAGCCGCTTTTGATTTTCAGTTTAACGCCGTCGAAGAGGGTTCAACCAATGAACTTGCAAAAGTGTATAGTAACCTCTTGTTCGACCATTTCCTTCTCCACCGATGTCTTCACCAATATCTTCCGTGATTGCAGCGCAGATACATTTTTTGAACGTTCGGACGAGCTAATTATATTCGACGCGATATGCTCGTTTATGCCCCAGTGGTTCAGCGACCTTGCGAAATATCTTCCGAATGAGCAGATGAAGCGATTAAGGGAATATATGAAAGTCGCCCGCAAAGTCGCCCAATCCATTCTTGACAGGCAAACCAAACTTCATATAGCCGGAAAGGAAGGTTCCAAGGATGTCATGAGTATACTGAGTGAGTTCTACGTGTCAAATTATGACCCAGTTCTTATTGACTTTCTAATACACTGCCAGTCCGGGCTAATCTATCAGAAAATCCGAAGAATAAACTGAGTGATGAAGAAATTATATCCCAATTAACGTGAGGTCTTCTTCGTTCTTCCCTTACCTGTCCAACTACAAAATCTGACCAAACGTTAGAACGATTAACTTAGCCGGACATGAAACTACAGCAATGACACTAACGTGGGCGCTACACGAGTTATCGAGACATCCGGATTTCCAGAACCAACTTCGGGAGGAGATTGCAGCGACTCGTGCCCATGCTGCGCAACGCGGAGATAGCGAATTGAGTATCGCAGACTTGGATTCAATGAAATTATTACAGGCCTTGATAAAGGTCTTGTGTCTTGCTAGTTTGTTTACTTTGTTATATTTGGCTCATCCATCCGATTCCAGGAAACTCTGAGATATCATCCGATAGTCAGCGCTCTATTCCGACAAGCTGGTCGTGACGATGTGATCCCGCTATTACATCCAATAAAGTCGAGGACGGGAGACGTCATCGAGAGCATCCCAGTTCGTAAAGGCCAACGAGTCTTGATCTCAATCGCAGGATATCAAAGGTAAATATTGGAGATTTACCAAAATAGATCTTCTCAGCTCAGTTCACGTATAACTACACATAGGCTTAAATCTGTCTGGGGTGAGGATGCGGATGTATGGCGTCCTGAACGATTTCTCGAGGGAGTTGAACGTTATCAGACAACGGGACTAGGAGTCATCTCCAACGTGTGAGTCATGAGCCATTTCGCAGCATTACATATGCTAATAAAAATGCTAGAGCGACATTCAGTAGTGGAGTGAGAAGTTGTATTGGGTAAGTGATTGAAGCCATCAGAGTATGAATGAGATACGACATTGTTCATTTGTCCAGATGGCGCTTTGCGTGAGTCGGCAAAATTATGTTAAAGGAAGATATTAACCCATACAGAAGTATGATCGAGATGCAAGCCATACTTATTGAATTTCTCGAGAATTTTGAGTTTTCGGTGCCTCCCGGAAATATTGAGATTATCAGGGGTCCTACTGGACTCATGACTCCAATGTGAGTTTTGGGCACTCTCGAACGTATATTTGGTTCATGAAGGATATTATATTATACAGGGTTAAGGGCTCAAAGAGCAGGAAGACGGAATTACCTCTTTCTTTGACTGCATTGTGAAGGCTGCCTGGTAGATCCGGTGTATTTGTATCGATCAACTGAATCTTAAAATGGTTCAAATTAGAAGGAAGGGACTTAAACCCTCGCTCGCATCAAATCATCTGTCAAAAATTTGTGCTGCTCCATCTTTCTTTTAAGGATCGTATTATGATACTTGAGAATTGACAGTAGCCGATGAAAGGTTTTTGGTTATTGAAAAATACGAATTAGGCGAATAAATTCGTGGTAATGTAACAGAAAACAGTTAATTAAATAATTTATTATGAAAGGATCCCCCAAGGGCAAGACTGCTATCACATTGACACGGTTGTGGATGATGTCATCAGGAAAGTGGGAAGATCAGTAAGTATGCCGTCTATATTGTCTAGAGCCATCTAGGAGAGCTAGCTAGCTCGGCTAGACTCGGCTAGGCACACTACTTGGCGAGATCCCTATTTACTAGTCGGTATAAAAGCTTACTATAGATCTAGGGAGGCTAGAGTCTACATAGTGGGTGTAGACATTCCCAAATCCCTGATGGAGGATGAGCTGCTCAGTTTAAGATTTTATATTTATACAGAACTGTTCAATATTTAATTTAAATTGGATACACCCACATTTCAACTGGGGTAACAGAAAAACTTTATATAAAAATACCAGATAGGAGAAAACCGTATCTACGGTTAAAAAATAGATATACTCTCTGCTCGCGAAGCACCCTCTACCTTTTCGTAATCAGCCTTATCAAGGGAGGTCCTAGCTGTATCTTAACCCTGACATAGGATCCATGAAAATGAGCAAAAAGTCTCCACCTTGTTCTTTGACCGATATATCCATTGACATTTCCATATTTATTCACTTTTATTTCTGATTCTGAATCTTTTTTGGAATCTAACAAATTTATTTTTGGATGAGAGGTGCAACACCCCTCGCTGTCCTGTTTATCATAAAATTTATGACATCATCTTTTCTGAATATTATTAGTGAATATCAACCATTTAGTTGTATTATGTACACACGTGCGGTTCATCCAACCAATACACGACTTCTCGAATAAATTAGGCCAGTGGCTTGGCCAATAAGGATTACCATACGGAAAGATGCGAACATTACGTACTACAGACTGTATTGGATTCTAAAGGGTTGATGTATTTTTCGACAGCCCAAGTTGGAGCGAAAATATTGATCTGAAAATGCGTATGTGACGACTTGTAATGACCGGAAAAAAGCGTGGTAACAAAAGGAGAAAAGTCCAAACGTCCTGAAGCTCAGTGTTGTTCAAAAGTATTATAAAGTCCATTTCAGCATAGTTTCCACATTTTTACGGAATCGCTAAGTATATTAAATCAGTGGTGTTTTTGGCCTATGTCAGTTACGGGAATGCTCACATGACCATGCCTCGCTCATCAGGATTCGCCGGCCAAGTTGGATACCATTGGTCTTGCGCTAGCGCAAATTCTCGCATTGCAACTACCAACCAACTGTGTCACTGAGACAGCTGATATATATTCATACAAACTCACAGCGAGATGCGTCAATCCAAGGCTTTCCTCCAACGTTATCGGCGAAAATCCCATCAGTTCTGGAGGAGCGCACAAGTCAGTTTTTTGTGGAGATTGTAAATTTATTGAGAAATTACGTACCCCCCAACGGCGACATTCATTAACAAATAGAATTCTGTTGATTCGGAAAAGTGTTGGAGAACATTGAACGATATGCTGCTAATATGCATTACCTTGATCGAATGGCGCGGAATAACCCCGTCCGGCCCATGGGTTTTCCAGAGGGATAGTGACCGTATTATTGCGAAAAGAAGGGGGGAAGTCACCTCTCGCGAAGAACGGTGTGTTGAAGCGAATATCGAGAGACTTTTTAAGTCGGGAATCGACATAGACACGCCTACGGAGTGTAAGGCGGATGACTTGAACTGAGAGGAAAACGACTTACAGGAAGTCACTTGTCCATTCCAAGGTGTACGTATGGAACCCATTAGCAAATGACCCACGCCTGTCAAACCAATATCCCGAAGTTTTAAATGCACGAGTGAGCGAAACAGTAGGTCCCCAGTTGAGGAACGAGCGAATATAGTTTCGCCCTCTGGATAATTAAATTTTACATTATATACTGCTAACGACAAAGCACGACGTTACTTACTGGTCGGGATAGGTAGGCGCATTTCCACGTGAATTTACAATCTGTTAAAGAGAAGATAAATTCCTATTTGCAGGCAAGGCAGGTGATAATGCCTACATCAATTTCACCTGTAGAAAGAAATTAATATCTTGAGATCAATTTGGGATGGTTCGCATACCACTTAGAGGCCATGGGCCGTAAGTATTGTTGACAGGCAACATCCAAATAGCTGGCCAAAGCTACAGAGCAGTATCAGTGTAACTCGAAGCTTCTATCATTACAAAGGCATACCCAGTCACTAGAATATCAATTAGTAGATTGCCCCATTGATATCATAAAGTACTTACCCTGTCGGCATTTTTGCGACAATTTCAACCTTTCCGTAACTAAAATCCAGTTAATTAAGTCAGATATTTGACGGGATAAATATACCTAATGCTATAACTCTTCTGTGTGGTGATGCGAGCACTCATAATGGGATTAATGACTGTACCACCCGTCGCATTGCTCACGGCACCACACCCTTGATCTGGGGGGATAGCTTAATGCTGGGAGTTTGGGACGAGTATGGGAGTCTTCTTACCATTAGGATTTGTATTTGTGCATCCAGTAATGTTGTAAGTATACGCATCGAATACATTCGCAACACCAATAACGTCGGATGTCAGAGTCGGGACAATGTATAGCTTGCCGTCTTTAACATAAGAATTATTTGGAGATGCAGTGGTCATCTCGAATTCGCCATTTCTGGCAAAAGAGTATGAGGATCAATCGCGGCATTAAACACGGCTGGCGTACTGAAATCCACTCATGTCAATTTCTTGGTGCCAGGTATTGGTGGTGTCGAATGTGTTGAATTCGTCGCTCATTACCAGGCACAATGGTTGCGTAATTAGTGGTGTGCTTTTATATCCCGTGACACAGACCAGTGCAGAGGCGGCGACACCAAGGAAAACCATAGCCTGTGCAAGGTGAATTAATTAAACTGATGTACAGCATACCTAAGCACTTACAACAGTAATCCAATAACTTGCCCTGATACGCCAGTCTTTGTTCTCCAGCCAAGGTTTATCCACTTTCCCCTGTAACAAAGCTGATCGACGTAAAGGTGCATCCTTGTCCTTCCCAAAAGAAGACGGTAAAGAAATCGTGCTGTAAGATGTGCTCGCATCGTCGGCTGCGCCCTTAAGCTCCGCCACTCCACCGAAATAATCAACACCATATACCTGATCCAGGCCATTTTCACCGTGAATGCTGGGTATAAACCACGAGTCAATTGCCAAATTTTTGCTTGATCCCGGGCGCGTCGAAGGCGTACTACTAGTGCCACTCTTAACACTCGAAGCAAGGATAGGTGGCGACGAAAATGTGTCTCGATGCGAATTGCGATCACCCGTGCCTGGTGGACTAGTTGGAGGGGTATAATTCACATTCATCGTTGATGGCGAAGTTGTAGAGGTCATAAAACGTTCTCGCCGTGTGCGGCGTTGGACAGGAACTGCAGGACCAGGTGAAAGGCGTGCTTCAGTAGCTGGGACTGAAAGAGTATGTGAGTGGTGAGCAGAAGAGTCCTTAACAGATGGGTTGTGAGGTGCCGAAGCAGGACGGCCAGTATTGGTATTGACTTTTGAGGTAGAAAACGTAAGGAATTCAGATTGGGGAGGAGTGGGAGGGGGGGAAGAAGATACCGGGGGGATCGCAGTGGAAGGTGCGCCTGAGCTTGTGACGAGACTTCTTGCGGATCTTCTTAGAGGTAAAGGTGGGGTACCGAGGGGGCTAACAGAATGGGACGAGGGAGTGCTATAATTAATTTCAGCACGTCTTATGTGCGAGGGAGATTCAGGGCTGAGAGTTAACGGGCCGGGTCTCGAAGCACGGCCACGGGTAGGACCCAGTGTATGAACTTCGTACGAGGTTGGCCATTTCGGAGGCGGGGATGTGGAGGGGGGAGGGGGGAAGAAGGCCGGTGTGATATAACCGGGACATCGAAAGAATGTGAGATAAAAGATGGACTTGGGGGCAAATAACCATCAACGACATTTTCCTCGTGGTGAGCCATAGCGTACAGTGTGCGTAATGTAAGGCAAATACATCCATATATGAAAATGCCTCTCTTTAAATGTGGTCCTAAGGTCTAGAACAATCTTATGATGATCGGAAGTAGTCCAGTGCCACAGTGGATGGGACCTGTTCAATCTCTGAGACCTTGTCAGCTCCGTACCTTTCGAGTGTAGAATGTCAAGCGTGAATATCCATACTGAGGATGAGAGACTAACCTTCGGACAGGTATGCTGTGTTCAGGGGATAGAAGATATCGTTAGATTCCGTCAGGCAGTAAGTGTCAAAGTGCCAGAAAAGTGATTGTTGATGTCGGATACCTCAGGTACATGTAGGATTCTTGGGTGGGTCGAGGTTCATCATCCCCGCCACGTCCTGGTTAGCGTTTCAATTCCTTATCGGCGAAGGCACAAACCGACTTCTGTGTCGGGAATTGAATATGATCCGTGATTCCACAATTGAATTATATGTGAATATGATGTACATGTTCAATTGGAACACAAGCTTGTCGGAATATCATCAGCATTAGCTAGTCAAAGTTCAGATGATTAGATGACTCGCTGTCATTACATGTAGATAGTGGGAGAGTTTTTGTTCAATGATAATTATCAGTACCTGCGACCGCATCAACGAGAATAAGGTTCCGTATCTTCGGCCCGATATCTGGCATTGAATATTTAACCATGAGCTATGAAATTAGTATTGAGTATTCATGCCTGCGTGGCTTCTGTAATTCGAGGTACAAACGTTTTTATCTAGCTAGCATTGACAGCAGCATATCGAAGCTATTGTTGAAGCTTCGTGAGGTGGATGCGTAAATCGCCTACCTTTTGGACACGTACATGGTATTCGAAAATGAGAATTGAACACCTCTAGATCCAAAGATGGGTTTTTGAATTTTTAACATTATATGATTATATCATATCTCACATATTCCATGAATATATTAACGTCACCGATGAGCTGAAGGTACCGAAGGTACAACAGTGGTCGGCATGAAGTGGAAGCATCGAATGCAGACTCCCTTGGTAATATTGAAGCGCGGATCAGAGACTTTCAACGAAAGAAAAGTGATATAGTATAACCCATGAAAGCGTTCATTACATGACTACTATTTGGGCTCTTTACCCACGCCTCTGGAACGGTTTGGGATCTGCCGAAGGGTATCTTGAGGAATATCCAACTCCCCTTCTAGACCTGGGCCTGTGATTGACAGTATCAGCCATTGTCATCAGACAGTTTCCATAGGGTAGACTTGCATTTCATTGAAGGCCTGGCACCTTGTTTGAAGTCGCAAGAGTAGGGAAGCTGATATCGCCCTTATTTAGATGCAAGTGACTTTGGGAACGAGATTGGAGCTCGAGTCTACACAAACCGCTTTCAAGTAGTCAATACAACGTGTCAATGAGTACAGCGGATAAGCATTGATTTGTAAGCAAAATGAGATGGTATATATCTATGTAATCAAACAATACGGCCGATGAGATAACAAGATAAAGTTGCCCTACTTGGCAAACTCAGGGGGTGGCGACCCAAACTCTGACGTTTCATAGTTCGGGAGACATTTCGATCAAAACGAGTACTGGGCTCGTGGGTAACAGTAAGCTAACCGATTAATGTGAAACAACTTTATCGTTTTATTGACCCTGGTGGAAGGCCACCTGACGCCAGTCAAGGGACAAACACTTTATCTATTAGCGAATACAACGAGAATTACCACGTTACACAAACTTGAATTACTTTTGGATATGTGTGACATTTGGAGAATATGTGGATTCAAGAAATACCAATTGGATTAACGATGGTGGGGTAAGTACTTTGGACGTATTCAGAGAATGGAGTGCTCTAGTTCAGCTAGTTTATCTGGTAAAGCCAAACAAAATACTTCTCAGAAGTATTTTGAAGACCATTAAATGTAACTAGATAATCAGGGTGGTTTATACAAGAGAGGGAAATTTGGTAGTCGAAGACTGTAAAGTATCCTCTTGAGATTTCAATTACAGCTCTCGATATGCAGGGAATGGGATATAAAGTATCTATAAGAAGTTCCTTAGATCTTCTGGCTCCTTAATAAATTCCAGAAAGTTCCAGAAAATGCCGGAATGAATGATATTTCTAACACAGTCCTAGGTGATTACTTTGACTTGATATTGGAATATTGAGAACTAGCGAGTCGCTCATGAGTGAGCGCATAATTCATATAACTGAAACCTACGAACGAATAGGTAGAGAACTACTGCCCACAAGCTCCCCCTAAGGGGCAGTCCTGTTCTGAGAATTTTTTTTTTTTTTTAAATCTACCATCATTGTTTAGAACAGCAATAATGGAAATATTGAAAAATGAATTCGGTATGGCTGCGCGGCGTTAACTAAAGCTCCTTCACACGCTATGTGGGAATGGCCGACGGCAAACGCGGGTGCAAAAAGCAGAAAGTGCAGGCACAAAATTCCCCTTTTAAGGTAAAAAAAATAAAACAAAGCTCCGGTAACAAGCGGGATTTAAATGAAATACATATATATCTACTCGTAAGTCCTCCAAAATTTCGAGGCAAGGAAGCGGCCTAGATATCCTCAGGGGCAATCTTTTTGCGTTTTGTAAAAGAATATTTTACCTGATTCCAACAACGTCCAGCATCAGGCAGTTTAAATTATGAGACTGCGGAATTCGGAAGCTCGAGCTGATAAATCGAGTCGGGTATTGTGTGAGAAGTCGCTGAGGCACAAGGTTCGTATCCCAGGACCGGATAAGTATTTGCTGTGTTGACCAATCTATTCAAAAGGTAAGGACGTGTTCGAGATATGGGAGGGCATGAAATCTGAGAATCAAATATATTAGCTGATCAAAAATTGCAATAAGTCAGACGAGGTTCGGACCCAGATGGCATAACGAGAACATATAGCCATGAACCACTACTCCACCTGAACTTCACATCAGCCCGATATTGGATTATCAGGCCATCTACCAGCTCGCGAGCCCACTGTGATCCAAGGTGCGTAATCAATCAATCACACTCCAAACAATTCCAGGCTTAGGGAAAGCTTCCCACAATCGGTGGATATCGATGCTTGTCGGTGGTGAGGTTACTAGAGTACTTATAATTTACTCTGCCATCATTTTTGGTAAATTACACAAGGACCAAGATGGGTGTTTGAAGTGTGCCAAAAACCTTGGCCATCACGAATGCAGTGTGATTAAATGCGCTATAAATCAATCAGTCATTTTATGCTCTCTGCGAGGTGTTGTGCTTAACTCAGATACAGAGTTTGAAAGTATATCACCCCAGCAGAGGTAAACGGCTGTTACTTGTCGGCTTGTACAAGCGCACCGATTCTAAAATTCCATTTTAATTCGAATGTCGTGTACAAGTCACTTTGCAAGCCTTCATTTGTCTTCGTTGATTGATAAAGGGAAGCCGGTAGCTCAGGTGATAGAATTTGAAGAATTCAAGTTCAAAAAATCATGATATCTGAATAATGGTTACTGACCGCTCGTAGTAGTCATTTGCGGGGGCATGACTTCTGCTCTGTGTCTCCATTGATAGAAGCTCTTAGTATCGAAGGGGAATCAAACATATGACACTGTTTGGGCCTGTGATCGGGAGACTTTAACTTAAGGATGTTCTGATATGTGCTAATTCTTGTTTTGTTATGATGACACAAATATTTCCAAAGAGTAGCTTGGATTATACAGCGTATGCACCATTGATACGAATGTTCTGCCCGCTCACCCAAGCGGCTTCGGGACCAGCTAGGAATGCAACAACTCCTTTCACCTCATCGACTGTGCCTAGACGGCCATGTGGATTCGTGCTTTCAATCATCTTTATCAACGAGTCCGATTTTCCATTTCTGAAGAGAGTCGTATCTATTGGTCCAGGGCTGACACAGTTGACAGTGATCAGCTTTGTTGCTAAATCCTTAGAAAGGGCACGAGTAAATTGCTCAATGGCACCTTTCGATCCAGCATAAACAAGGTTAAAAGGTTGGATAGTAGTTGCTTTGGTCAGCGATGAAGAGAAGAATATGATACGGGAGCCTGGGAGGGCAATGTGTAAATAACCCAAGGACGGAAGGGGGAGAAGGGAGAGATAAACCTGGTCCCATATGTTTTACGGCCTCCTGGGTCAAGAAAAGGGGGCTCTTGACGTTGACGTTGAAAGTGTGGTCAAATTGTGCCTCATCCACCTGTGCCAAAGGCTTTGAATCCATAACCCCTGCATTATTCACTCTGCACATACACTAATGTGAGAGCACACCTGTCATGAAACATGTAAACTCACAAGACATCAATCTTTTTCCACGCCTTTATTGTTTCGTCGATTAAATGTTGACGACCTGCTGAAGTGCCAATATCGGCCTTGACCGCCATGGCATCCCCTTTGCCCTCTTTAATGATAGCGTTAACTACTTCATCCGCATCCTTGGTACTATTAACATAATTTACAACCACACTTGCGCCATCCTGAGCTAAAGAAGTAAGGAATTTCTGTCGAATTAGTATATATATGGCAGAAGGCGCATCGATCACCCACCTAAGCGGCTTGCTATACCAGCCCCAATAGACCTCGATGCCCCAGTAACGATTGCAACTTTGCCTTTGAGAGGAAGATCAGATATAGGCATACTATTTCAGACTTTTGAGGTTTGATATCGATGGAGAAGGAGGGTTGAGAAGATGACGTTGATAAATGTCACTTATGACAAATCTTCCTCGTCACTTGCGCCGACTACTTTGCCGAACTTGAACTGCAAATGCTATACATTTGAATACTAATACCCTTTGTAATGAATTTCAAAATTCGGAGTCGATATGGGGCTATGATGATTTTAGTCACAGTCACGTTGGCTCATGATTATTACCTGGCACCACTTGCAACCGCTCATTATGAGAATAAGTACGACGCTTTAACATTTGCATAAAAGCTATTTCGCCACGGCAGACTTTAATAGATACCACATTGCAAGTCACTAACAGCGGATGGCATTATTCCCAATTTTGGACATCCATCCCCCGGGAAAGAGTGTCCATTTCGGATTTCAGCTCAGAGATCATGGCAGACACCAGATGCCCATCAATATTTCATAGCAATTCTTGACGAGGTTTCTCTTAGTAACACGGCTTGTAAATGATTAAATTTGAATAGAGTGAGAAATAAACTACCTGTGTCGCTATCCTTCTGGCCCCGATGTATCTCCATATTAACCGGATTCATCGGGATATATAGTAGTTGATAGAATTGTGCTAAATATCTCTGATGTTACAATATAATGTAGAGGGTCGCATTTTCATTAGGGCCCTGGGGCTTCATTATATTATCCACCAGGATCCTTCGCCATTCGACAGGTAACAGTCATTATGTTATTCAACATAACCCTTGGTGAATATTGACCTAGTGTCCCACCCCCAACCCTGTCGACCGTCTTTTGGTCTGGTCTCTGTCCCGAAGCCAGTGCGCACTTCTGCTAGCACTTCACACGTGATTAATCATCTAATCCTCTTCCCAATTCTTTGTATGTGGCTGATGGAGACACCATGGCCATTTCTGTGGGGGGTTCTGCCTATCCGCATCACATGCAGATTCCGGACAAAAACAACCCGGGCGTGAAATGGAGAAACGTGCTATTTCTAGTAGCAATACCTCCATGTACCGTCCACCTAGTATTTCAGATTAAGCAGCTTTGTTGAAACGTTTTCCTTTAGCATGTGTCTACTTAGTTATCACTATTACTCGGATCATACCACACAGCCATTCATAGTACGAATTTCGAAGTCGAGAATGGCACATCGATGAGGTGCAGCCGTGGTGCAAATCAGTTTTCCTGTCATCATTTACCGCGTTGCCTTCGGATTAATGGAACAGCTATTGACATGAGGGCAGTTTTGGGTGATCTGTCTGATGCTATCTAACTGCCAGAACCATCCTCTTCATATGCTCGATGCTAGGTTGCTAGATTTGACCCCATCAGAATCTAATAACAGGTGACCATCGGCTGATTTACATATCGAATCGTCGAGATTATTTTATAGAAGCTATGCCACTCACCTATGTAACTAAGATTAGGTCCTAATTTAAGATATGTTATATGTTATATCACTAGAAATGAAGATCAGCGGCAACACTTCTTTGAGCACTTTCAAACGTGGTTCTAATAAGGTCATAGAGAGTGATTAGAATATATTGTTATCATAGGATTGTGGGACAATCTTCAGACTTTGATCGGCCTTAACCGGGAACAATGAGAATGATTCCAAACATGAACATGAACATGATTTATAGATATTTCCTGGAGCTCGCACCTCGAGGCTATAAAACTCCCATGATGAGAAATGTCAAAGGCTAAATATACTATCATGTTGGTGTCGGTAAAGGTCTAGACCTTGAATGTGACAGTTAATCCGATTTTATGCCATATAGCATCAGGAAAATGGGAGCGTCGGCAAATATGCGGTAGATGCGGTCTAGAGCATCTAGGCATGCTGACTAGTTCAGTCAGACTTGCTAGACGCACTACCCTCCGAGGGCTCTATTTACTGGCCAATATGATAGACCATCATAGATGTAGATAGTCTAGAGAAGTTTAAATATGTAGCAATTTATATAACGGATATGATTTCTCTAGACATTCCCCAGCTCCTTGATGTACCTTTATCAGTACAATCAGTGTGAAGCTTCAAGCCCGTTGATAATTGTGATATTTATCACGCAGATATGACACAATAAATGAAAGATAGTATGGGTGTCGTCAAAGGACGAGTTAAAATATGGTCAATACAATAGTCCAAAAACCCAAAATAAACTTGAAAAAGAGAGAAATGTCCATGAAGTGCATGATGTGTTTGATCCAAGACTCAGTTCCATGAAACAAAGATCGGTGTAAAAAGGGAACAAATATTTTATCCAACGAGAGTTCTTCCAAAAAGGAGGAGGATTTGGAAAATAAATTAGTACTGGAGGCCTCATTCTCTTCTTCAGCATAATTTCCACATCCTGACGTAGTCACTTCGGTAATACATAAGTATATGCAATGGTTCCACAAAAGACACGTACATGACCATTGCGCGATCCTGCGGGCTCTCAGGCCATGTAGGGTACCATTTGTCTTGATTAAGTGCAAAATCGCGCATCGCCGCTACGGGGACTATTAGTGAAGGCTTTGGTAGAGGGAGACGTGTACTTGCTGCCAGATTTGTCCAACCAAGGCTTGCCTCCGGCGTCGTCAGAGAACCACCCATTAGTTCTATGCAAATGTCAATAGTGCGTCGCATGAGCAAAAGAGAATAGCAGGCACCCTCCGACAGCAACGTTCATGATCAAGAAAAATGCTACATTTCTGGCGTCAGTGAATATCTCTGTGTCTGTACATACGCCACTTACGCTGATCGAATGGTGCACTGTTCCCACGGCCTATCCAGGGATTTTGGAGTGCCACCGTCTGTGAACCATTCTGGTATGTAGCCGGGAAATTGCCCCGTGCGAACATGGGGACATTGAAGCGGACATCGAGCATATGGTGCAAGCGGGAATCTACGTATGTGCGACTTAAAGCACATAGAAGCTCATTAATTATTTTTGCAAAGATTAAAACAATAAGAAATACGTACATAAAATCTGGTGTCCATTCCAGCGTGTAGGTGTGGAAGCTTGAGGCGAACGATCGCCGACGGTCGTCCCAAAGTCCGTAGGTTTTGAAGACGCCATTGAAGATCGCTGTGGGACCCCAATTGAGGGACCCGCGAACAACGTTGCTACCTCTGCGCAAATAGGTAAGACCGGAAAGAAGAAGGAGTGATGCTATCATACTGGGGGTATAGAAGGCCATTCCCACGAGATTCCATTATCTGTTGCGTCAGTGAGGTTGGTGGCGGGTTCTGTTCGTCATTTAAATGAAGACTTACGTCGATTTCGCCTGTGCGTAATTTTCTTGTTAGTGCTAATCAAGTGCCAACCGTAAGGAACATACCGCTGAGAGGCCAAGGTCCGTATGCGTTATCAACAGGTAACATCCATAATGCAGGCCACAGCTTGAATACGTACGTGTGAGAAACATCGAGATATTGCTTCATATCAAAGATTACGCACCCAATCTCTGACGAAATGGAGGGCAGATTAGAAACCGGCGCGTGTACAGATAAGAAATGCCATAATATACCCTGTAGGAATCTTTGCCCTAATTTCGACCTTTCCATACCGGATGCTATGACTCTTCTGCGTCGTGATCCGCGCACTCATTACGGGGTTAATGATTGTTCCCGCCGTTTCATTCGAGACCGCGCCGCACCCCGAACCTGATTCGGGAAATATATAAATTAGCGATACACTTTGAGATTTAAGATTGCCAAAAATGGTAAATCGGAGGAACGGGAGCGGTTAGATGTGGCTGAATGGATTTGTGGCTGAATGAATTCGGACATCTCGAGATCCGATCGCCCATCGCTGGGAATGGGAATCGGCATGAGAAGGTAAATAATCGGGACGGAAGTCGGGAGGTGGTCAATAAAGAAGATGCACAAGAAAAAGCCATACCATCAGAATTTTGTGTATTGGTGCATCCGGTAATGTTGTAGGTAAATCCGTCGAAAACGCTGGCGTTCCCGCCGGGTATAGAAAGGGAGGTGAGGGTAGGCATAATGTAGAGCATTCCATCCTGAATGAAGGAATTATTCTCTGACGATGTCGTCATTTCGAATTGATGATTGCTGAAATGAGATAAGATAGGATTAATCATTGTGGGAAATGTGATAGAAAAGAAGGGATTGGGACGTCATGCTTACCCGAATCCACTCATATCGACTTCGCGCCTCCAAGTCGCACCTTCCGTATCTACATCGAAGGTATTGAAATCGTCTAAAAATATCACACGAGAGATTAAATAATATGTGCAAGCAAAAAGTCGTGTAGTCCAGGTAGGATTAATGGCAGGTGGGAATAGTGCAATAGAAAATATTAACAAAGCATGTTAGTACGATTACTTCCATCAAGATCAAACAGAAGCGTACGAACCCTCCATAACCAAGCAAAGGGGTTGCGTAATCATGGGCGTTTGACGATATCCGATGAAACAGGACACCGCGCTGGCTGCTACTCCAAGCATCATTACGCCCTAGATAAAAAATGTGAGCATGAAATGGATGAAGTTTGATGATAAATAATGCAATGAAGAATCAAGAAATAAAGCAACAATGAAAGAAGAAAATTGCCCAGGTCATTTAACCCAACCCCGAGATGTCCAAGGAGCCCATGTGCGCAAAAAGACTGGCCTGGGTCAGGTCCCAACAAGGACCATTGACAGGACATGATGTTTATTTTCCGCCTGATGAATGAACAGAATAAGGTTCGCCGCGCTCCAGAAACAACAAATAGTACCCACGATGTCAATACTGTCCCTTTTTAGGACTGGGCTCTATCGTAAGGCGGCGCTTGATTCTCGCTGTCCTTTGTCATTTTTTGTCACGGTTAATCGCTTATCGTCACTTACCGTCGATTAAAAATTAATGTAATAGAGACCCTCTGAGGAATCAAAGTTGTGGATGTTGCGGTTGATAGGGCGTATCGATCGAATTGAATAAAGTATGAATTGAGGCTTCATTTGATGAGCTGGTTTTCTTCCCCTCCACAACCATCACCCAAAATCCGCGTCTACGCTCTTTCTCCATCGTGGGCATTGTGACAGAAAGAAAGAAAACCAAAAACAAACAGAAGAGTTTTCCCGGAGAGAACAAGGAAAGGAAACAAAGGGGAGAAAGCGCGAACAAGGTAAAGGGTCACTCACAAAAGTTATCCACCAGCTCGCCCTGACCTTCCAATCCTTGTTCTGCAGCCACGGCTTATCGACCGGGCCTTGAAGCAAGGTACTCTTCATGATGGTGTCGCGCGGAGTCTTTCTGTCGCCATCACTAAGGTCCGTAGTGCTAAAGTCTGCGAATACGCCACCTACAAATGAAACACAGAAAAAGTCAGAAATTTTCGTTTGACAATTTTTTTACAGAGCGTGAGGCGCGAACGGGACAGGGGATGCGGTCCGTGAACAGCAACGAAGAAAAATACTAACCATCGCCAGCCACACCAATATTTAGCCCCGGTACATACGCAACATTCATGCCCGCAGTCAAGTTCAATGCGGCAGACGAACTTGGTAGACTACTAGTTCCGTTATAGGCACTGGGTGTGGATGTGCCGCTCTCTGCGCCCCCGTCCATCGCAAAGGCATAGTGTGATGAGCTTGTGAGGGGACGCACATAGGAAGGGGGCGAAGAAAACGTCTCACGAAGGGAAGACGAGGCCGTAGAGGGGCGGGAGGCGGGGAAGGACATGGCAGGAGTGGTGTTGAATCCCGCCGTATTGGCGTTCGCATTATTACCATTAATGAGGGAGGTAGCAGACGACGCTGTAGAAGGTCTCGCCCCAATATTGGGCCTGTTGCGCGCAACAATGGGAGGAGTCACGCCACGGGATAAGGAGGAGCTATGCGGACGGCCGCCAGCCGCAACAGAGGCGGAGGCGCGTGTGGGGGGGAACGTTGGCGCTCCAGGAGAAGTGGGCGTGGATACCGACGGAGAGCGAGAGTGTGATTTTTCGGAGCCAGCGGGGGACGCAAATGGGTTTTTATCGCTGAAATGTATTCCAGGGCGTGCAGTCGTTTGCGACACGATCGATAAAGTGCGGGACGGGACGACATCTGCGGTGGCGGCGGTATCCTCAAAAATTGGCGACGGGGGGCGGGTTGACTCTGATGATTCCCGCGTGGATGCGGTAGCGTCCTCAATAGCGCTTTGATAGGCATTGTCTTCTGTGATAGATGTGCATTGGGATGCACGGGACTCTGAAGGATGGGTTGTGTCATCGCGAGGCATGATCTGCGGGAATTCTTCAATATTGCTTTGTGGGGGTAATCTTCGTCAGTGTGAGGGGCGAACGCTACTAAAAGGTTGAGTGTCGGTTGACAGAGAAGGCTAAGTTCGGGCGAGAGACGTACGTCTGGGTTGGATAATGCTTGTGATATACAGGAACAGAGAGTCTTAGTATGAATTAGACTGTGATACTCTTGGGTGATAGTGAATATGGCGATGCAGAGGCGTGCAGCTTGGCCAAGTTGGGAGGGAAGAAGACAACTTCGGAGTGGGAAATATGTATATCTAGCGGAATTGCCAAGTGGCCTTCTGAATGGCCGTTAGTGCCAGTCTTCAATGTGAGGCACATGGTTCTAGACATTTGTCTAGAAATGACAGTGGAAACGTCGATTAAGCTGTAGTGTGGTATTCTGTGCTTGTGCCTTAGAGGACAAGCGGGACGTGTTATCGTGTAACTAATTGTTAAACTGGCTCAGGGACTGGGCACATAGTGGGTATCAAAAAGGCCTAGACTGATTCCCGTGAAAGCGGAATGATAAGAATATAACGAAGGTGCGAGGCGACAGACGTCGGATGAAATACACTCCCGAGTGTTATTACCTGAAAAACTGGGTGATGCCACCTGAACAAGCAATTGAGCTTCGGTATTGAGCATCACCACTTGGTTAGTGGCACAGTTATTTGAGTAACCGTCCCGTAATAAGAAGTTGACACCCTTGGAAGAAGTTGTGGTCGCTAAACTTGCTTTGTCACCGACCCAGTGATCCAGGAGTGATCCGTAAAGATATGCCGTTCAGTGCCGAGAATACCGCGTGTTACTGTTTGCTGGAATTGTTATTATTATTTCGGCTTCTAGATAGGAACCTCATTTCTGATAAACCCGATTCTTTCCTTCTTATATATCGTTATTATAATCCCCCCTTGTTTGATTGGGAATCAACCCTTCGTTCCAGATCCTGGTGCCAGGACGCGAACCCAGAGGTTTGGTCACGGAGTACCTTTTCTCACGTCTGACACAAAGTGTCATTCAACCATGTTGCCTGATGATCTTTTGTTACGCTTCGAAGCGAAGTCAGAAAGTTTTCCGAAATCTTATCAATTACGGGGCCCGTCAATTTCCCAAAAATCGCCCTCTTGGTTCTCTGTCTACTAACTCATGTAAATGATGGACCCTGCTCCAATCAGATACAGCCAGATACTTCAAGAGACGATCACCATATTTATATTATCCCAGCTCATGCCCTGGCCCTCAGGATTTGCACATGTTATCCCAAGTAACCTCCGCTAACCCACTTATCATCAAATTAATAAAATAATTTTACCGGCACATTTATTATCACACAGAAGGGATATAGTCTTATCAGGGGTCGTGTTCAGACTCCAGACAGGTACTTATTCGCATCCCATCTACCTCGAAGGACCCGTCGTGCGTCGTACCTTTTCGCCAGCAAACCGCGCTCCCAACCCATCACCGCTGTCACTTCACCTCCTGCCTTCAAAAGGCTTTCTATCACTTCACTTCAAACTTCGGTTCTTGGGCAGCTTCCCCCTTGCCATTCTCTTTTACCCTACTCTTGCCTTTAGCCTAATAACACCGGTGCAGACGTCCTACCTACATGGCGACCGACTACGATGCCTACGATGCCATCCTCCACCATATTTTCCGAGAAACCCAAGGCGACGCATGGTTCAAGCCCCTTACCGAGAATCTTGCTGCCGGAGTATGTCTCCGCGTCACGGATCCAGTGTTTCCTTCTTCCATCCCAAGCAATGGCCAACAACCAGTCGAGCCATTGCCTACCGCAAAGTATCGAGTATTTCCGTACGAGAATCTCACTCTTGCACCGTTCGAGGCTGCTGTCAGGGCGCTAAACCCCGTCGTTGCTGTCAAAGTCAGAAGTGCTGCTATTCATGCTGCACTGGCAAGCGTGTAAGTAATTCGTTTATTCTTTGATGTCCGTAGTTTTCCCGCTTGCATCTTTTTCAATGTGCTGGATAAGAACTGGTATCCGAACCAGACGCCGACAACCATCGTAATTGCTGGTTGTTGTCCATTCTATTGTTTCCGCTCATTTCCCATATATTTGGTGTGATGCAGGGAAGTGGCAGCGTCCAATTACGGACTTTCCGATCACATCTCGATTACAGCCACAGTGACGCCAAGATAGAGTCACGTGGCTATCACGTGATGCAGGACGATGAACCACGCCTCTTATTATGCTTTATTTTATTTACCCTCGAGTTACCTTCCAACTGCCAATCTTATATTTCTAATCTTTCAGCTCGCCGACCGCCAATGCTCTTTACGTCGACGATGAAACTCGTATCCAAATCCTCGATACAATGGCCCGTCTCCCCCGCGCCGACAAAGAACAATGCGCCGCCTTCATCGTAAGTACTCCCTGCTAACTAAAAATGTCACAGCAGGTGTTCTAACTAATTCGTTTTCTTTCCCTTGTCCCACTTTTTTTTGTATCTTACAGCGTGACGAGCGCGTCCTAGTCGTTTGGTCTGATGCCCTCGCAGCCATCATCCCAACCTGCCATGACTTCCAACGCAAACTCACACACCTTGTAATGCGGTCTCTCTCCGGTCCTCTTGACTATACCGCCGGTGCTCCTGATGCCACTCCTCCCGACACCTCGACCTCCTCCCCCACTGACCCTACAAAGCCAGCCACCGAGGGCAGCAGTTTTGATCCTGCTAATGTAGCGACTGCAAAGGGGAAGGAGAAGGAGAATACGCCAGTGCCAAAGACAAAGAAGGGGAGGAATTGTTGGGGATTCGGGCATGTTATTCCAGATAAGACTTCGCAACTGGAGACGGGGGTGCCGTCTGTAAAGCGGCGTCCGACGAGACTTTTGGCCCCATTTTATGGAGGATTGGGGTGTGGATTGTCGGTGTGTAAGTTGCCGTTCCTTTTTTGTGGTTGAAGAGTGTTTCTTAAGTGGACTTTTGACTGATTTGACTTTTTTCTCCCACTTTTGGTGGTTTAGTCTTCGTTGCAACCGGTCTGCAAACGCTACTTGGCGAATGGCGACTGGACGGTGACTGGATGCGCTTCTTCCTCTGCGTTACCATGCCCTTCATTTTCTGTGTCTCCCTCTTCTTCACCATTCAGTTAGTCGGTAATATCTGCTTCTGCATCGGACCCGTTTCACAATACCACGAAAATTCGAAGTATTACTCGGCGGTTAGGCCTGAACCAAATAAGGTCGTTGATGATAAATTGCCCCACATTACAATCCAGATGCCGGTTTATAAGGAGAGCTTGGAACAGACTATGTATATTTTCTTTATCCATTGGGTTGATAGCTCTATTCATGGCTTTAATTATTTTAGTCAACCATCCGTCGAATCGCTCAAGAAGGCCATGCAGACCTACGCTCGTCAAGGTGGAACTTCCACCATTTTTATAAACGACGATGGCATGCAGGTTAGCCCTCTGTCTCAAAATACTTCTCCCCCACTCCCCACTCACCCTCCCTTCCCTCCCACCTTCTATAGCTCATCTCCCCTGCCGAACGCGCAGCCCGCCAAGCCTTCTACGCTCAACACGGCATCGGATGGGTCGCCCGCCCGAAACACGACCCCAACGGTTCAGGCTTTATTCGTCCTGGTCGCTTCAAGAAAGCAAGTAACATGAACTACGCTCTCGCACTCAGTCTCAAAGTCGAAAAATTCGTGATGCAGCTCCTCGAGAAGCGTACGGCTGCACAGGCGGCGTCGGGGCAAACGTCTGCTACGGGCTCGAGCGCCAATATTGATGCTATTGCAGGTGGCTCACATGCGGTTATTGGTGGCATTTCGAGTGCAGACTCTGCGAGGTCCGGTGTTACGAGTGTTACGGAGGCAGATAGTGATACAGATATGGATATTGAAGACCGGGCATTGCAGCTTGCACTTGAAGAGACCTTCGAAGAAACCGAGCGGCGGTGGATGCCGTGGGCTGCTAACGGGCGTGCAATCCGTGTCGGAGAGATTATTCTCATTGTGGATTCAGATACGATCGTGCCAGAGGACTGCTTTAGGGATGCTGCTCGCGAGTTGGCGGAGAGTCCGGAACTGGCCATTATTCAACATGAGTCGGATGTCATGCAAGTAGCGCATCATTATTTCGAAAATGGGATTGCGCACTTCACACGGAGGATTAATAAAGCCATTTCTATGGGTGAGTTGGCTCCACCGGTGTCTTTACAGTGAATGGATTCTGACAGCTCTTTATGCAACCTGTAGCCTGTGCAAATGGTGAAGTTGCCCCCTTCGTTGGACACAATGCGTGAGCCCACTTCTACGCAACCCCTCCGCATTTTCATAGTTTTCTGATCAACTATTTCTCTCAGCTTCCTCAGATGGTCTGCTATCCAAGATGCGGCCTTTATCGACAAAGCGGACGGTTTGAAAAAGACATGGTCCGAGTCCAACGTATCAGAAGACTTCGACATGGCACTTCGCTTACAACTTTCTGGATACACTATCCGTTGGGCATCATACTCTAACGGTGGTTTCAAAGAAGGTGTATCCCTCACTTGTGATGATGAACTCAATCGATGGGAGAAATATGCATACGGGTGTAATGAGTGCGTTAGCTGCGTTATCTGTGGTGTAATGAAAGAGCTTTGCTGATTAATATGTTATAGATTGCTCTTCAACCCGTTGATTGACTGGTGGCGCAAAGGACCGATCAACGCACAGCTTCATCAATTCGTATGGTCAGATGCTCCCCTGGTGCGTGGTATCATTACGTTACCTTGTTAACCTTTTCATGACGCCTTTTTCACAGCATTATAAGCTTAGCATGCTTGCCTATATGTTCTCGTATTGTGCGTCTCACCAATATCTTATAAACTAATAGTCCTCACATCATCTCCAGACGGAATTGCCGCTGGTGCCACACTTTCCCTCCTCAATTACGTCCTTCTTGGGTTCACATTCTCGATCGATGGGTATTACCTCCGAAGTTGGGAAGTCTGGCTCGCGTGTATGGTCGTCTTCCCCGGAGCCGGGAACCTCGGTTTTGCAATTCTTGAGTATCGTCTTGGGCAGAAGAACCTTGTACGTATTTTAGCCTGCGTGCTGACATGGTAATTAATACATTGATGCAGTTGGTATCCTTAATGGAGAATATCAAGTGGATCCCATTCTTGTATGTGATATATCTTAACATCCGCAGAAGTTGCTATACTCATCGACTTTTCACACAGCTTTTTCTTCTTCGGTGGTCTCGGAATCCATCTTTCCACGGCTCTCCTCGCCCATATGTTCTCCTGCAACATGCAGTGGCAAGCGACGAAAAAGGAAGTCGAACGTTCTAACTTTTTCATTGAAGGCCCCCGAATTCTGAAACGTTTCTGGCTCTCCTTCTCGCTCAGCTTCGCGGTGTTATTTGCGATGATATTCCTCAGCACAGACCTTGTCCCCCCGGGGTGGCAAATCCCTGGATCAAATTGGGCCGTCGTTTTTCCTATGGCGTATGTTGAATTTCTATCTTTCATGGTGTTTATGCATACTGACCCGTGATATTATTTAGATTAACTGTCGGCTGTCACATTCTTTTCCCTGTAAGCATTTTTTCTTACAAGATAACTTGAAAGGCCGCTTACGATTTCTCCACAGATCGTTCTCAACCCTTGGTTAATGATTTTCTCATATTAGGACATTCCTACTCCATCTTTATCTGCTTTGGTCTTCTTAGACTCTAACGTTTACTTATTGGACTTTATCGGGGTTTTTGGACCGGTGGCATCGCTTTCATTCATTTAGCAGTGCGCTTTCGGACATCATACACAATTTTAGAGCTTTACGCAATGTAAAGTCTTATCTATCGTCTAGCATGTAAACAATAAGCTTAATATTATCAAAAGTCTCCGTTTTAAAATTGTATAAATACATGTAGTAACGTTATAAGGTCCCCGTAAGGAGACGACCAAGATGTGGAAATACGATAATTAATTTGGCAATTTCCACATGTTATATTATTCAAATTTATGGCACGGGTCGAAACATATCAGCAGTAAATGTACGACAAATACCTAACATCAGTCACTAAGGGCATGAACTCCTATGCTGTTTCATAGGTTATCCACACCAGGCTTTGGCCTGCCATTCAAATACGTACGACGAAACTACAACTCCATAGCGCTGTCTAGGATGTTATACGATGCGGACTTATGGTTCACGCCGATCCGAAAGATCCCCTGTGAAAAATGCGAGTTGAGCTTGGTGGGTGGGCTGCAGTGCGAGACAGCAGGGCAATGGGAACACGGAACGCAACATAAAAAAAAAATAGAACATAAAGTCTCAGAGTAACAAGGCAAACCTTTGCAATCAAATCACAGGCATGATTGTCAGTGGTATCTTCTGAAAAAGGAGTCCAATGCTCTATCATGTGCAAATACTCAATTCAGTGCAAGGTAAAATAATTTAAGTATTTGATATTAATCAGTGGCAGCCTTAATAGACTTAGAACCCCTGAAGTCAAGAGTTTACTTGAATATATGCACCCTACTTCGCAAAGAAGGTTTTGAGAGCTGCTTTTGCAAGCTGTTCTTTTTCTATGAAAACAATACTAAAATATGAATAACAATTCACTGATTCCAAAACTAGATTCAACTTCGATTCTAGCTAGTTTATATATAATTTATACTATTTATCAAACAGTAAAACTATTTATAAACAGGTCAAAAGGTTAGATATAGAATAAAACACTATAAGCTAATTTATGCTCTATTTCTACTAACCTACAGGGTCTACTGTGATATTAACTTATCAGGATCTTAGTGTAGTGCTTATAGATCTTGTGTGAATATTCTTAGTATTTATTTATGCCTAAAACCAGGTAGAAATTAGAATATATGTATTCCTAATCTCAATATAACCTAAAAAATATTTATTACTTGAATTGATAGTCAACAACTCAACTAGAGGTGGAAAAGTAACAAAGGCCAGCTACTCAATTAAGAGGTGGCAAGGGGGAACAGAACTCTTGTCAGAAGCTCAACTAGAGGTGACAAGGGTATAGGATTATTATCAGAAGCCCAACCAGAGGTGGCAATGGATGCTGTGTTAGTGCCAGAAGCTCAACTAGAGGTGGCAAGGGGGTAGGATTGTACCAGAAGCTCAACTAGAGGTGGCAGGGATCCTGACTAAACTGCTTGCTGCAGTGACACACAGATGTGGTGTAGTAAATTGGTTAAATTGATTGATTAATTCAAGGGGGAGCTGAGCTTCTTATATACACTGAGATCTGAGACATTTAGAATATTCTAGTGTTGGATTAGTAAACATGCAATAGTCCCTTTGTGCACAGCCACACAGCCACATGCGACTGCAGACAAAAGACGTGCTGTTCCATTGTTCCACTATTTCCTTTGTTAGATGAAACATTTCTAGTACATTCTCTGAGACCTGAGTTGAGTTAATGGACTCTGGGTGCTTCCATTCAATGACACCTTATCATGATGACCTGATAAATTTTGAATCAACCCCACCCAAGACCTTTCATGCTGCGAACAAAGGAAGTTTTCAGGCAGTTGGCAAGGGTGACCTTGTATTGGACTTACCAAATGGTTCTAACACCACAAAACTGACCCTATCCGAAGTTTTTTACTCTCCTGAAGTAGGATATACACTCATATCTGTCGGTCAGCTTGATGACAAAGGTTTTACTGTCACATTTGGTGGTGGAAAATGTGTCATCCATGATGCTGCAGGAGAAGTCATTGGTGAAATCCCCAAGTCACAAAAAGGCTTGTACAAGACTTGTAGTAATGCTGACTGTGCAAATGTGATTGAGGAAGTGACCATCAATGTGTTCTATCACTGAATGGGCCACATTGCTCCTGATATTGCATGTCGCCTTGTACAGGATGGCCTGGTAACTGGCATTCAATTAGGTGACTCACCTGATAGCACTCCATTTTTTTGCGAATTGTGTGTTTATGCCAAGGCTACCCGGAAGCCAGTTGCAAAAATATGGGAGGGTAAGCGTGCTGAAGAATTTGGTGGAGAGGTACATACATACTGATGTATAGGGACCTGCTCCAATACAGACACTCAGAGGGCAGAGATACTATATCACCTTTACAGATGATCACACAAGGTTCACTCACCTACATCTCCCCAAAACCAAGGCTGATGCATTTGCTACTTATTGTGAGTTTGAAGCCTGGTGCTGGACACAGCTTAGCATGCAAATCAAGAAGCTGCATTCTGATCGGGGTGGAGAATACCTTAGTAATAAATTTCAACAGCATTTAAAGACTAAAGGCATTGAACAGAAACTTACCATCCATGACACTCCACAGCATAATGGGATTGCAGAGTGTCGAAACCATACTATCCTTGAACATATTCGAGCATTATTGCATGCTAGTGGCCTACCTAAATCCCTGTGGGGAAAAGCGGGTCACCATGTTATTTGGTTGCTCAACCGCACAAGTAGGAAGGCTGTAGGAGGCATGACCCCTTTTGAAGCTGTCTTCAGGAAGAAACTGGATCTAAAAGCTTTATGGGAGTGGGGTGAATGGGTCTGGGTCAGAATTGAAGCAGGGGACAAGCTTGGAGGGCGGGTTTGTGAAGGGCAGTGGATGGGATTTGACAGGCAAAGCAATGGTGTCCAAATCTACTGTCCAGACACCAAGTCTGTTACAGTCAAATGTAATTTGCATTATGATGATTTGGCATCAGCCTCTCGTTTCGAGGGGGAGAATTGGCAACTTACTGAAACATCAGCAAATGCCAAAATAATACAGACAGACCCAAACAAATCCCCAGCCACCTCGAATGAACCTGTAACCACAAATAATGAGTTAACTGAGCCAACAAAATGTACCCATAAACCCAGTCAACACATCCAGGACATCCTACATGGCACTGGGGTAAGCACCCATTGGCCATCAGAATGAAGACTCACCACTGGTATTCAATTGCACACAAACCTCCCCAAGAGTGATATTGAAGTTTTGGAAGGGGGAAGGGAATGTCGATCAGATAATGTTAGTCAAAGCACAAGATGGATATGCATTGGCAAATGAGGTTAGCAATGCCAAAGCACTTGAACCGTGTTCCTTGGCAGAAGCCAAGCGTTGTCCTGATTGGCCATTATGGGAACAAGCTATCCTTGAGGAGTTAGAAATGCTGTGCACTGCACAAACCTGGGAGCTGGTTAACCCTCCTGAAGGTGCCAACATTGTTGGATCAAAGTGGGTTTTCCATGCAAAAAAGGATGCTGCTGGAAATGTCGTCAGATATAAGGCTCATTTGGTGGCACAAGGATTCTCACAAGTACCTGGTATTGATTACTTCAATACCTTTGCCCCTGTAGCAAAGCTAGCCTTGATCCGAACAGTACTGGCAATGTCAGCTGAACTCAACCTCAAATTGCATCAGATTGACATAAAGGGTGCATATCTGAATGGAAAACTCACTGAGGAAGAAATAATATTCATGAAACAGCCCTGGTTACAATGCTCCTGACTCCAAGGGGGAGGTTTGCCACCTCCTGAAAATGCTCTATGGATTAAAACAGTCAGGGCAATGGTGGTATCAAAAGCTGGTGGAGATTATGGAAAAGCTTGGATTTACTCGCTGTAATGTAGACCAGGTGGTGTTTTATTGCAAGACGAACGGTATCTTAATGGTGGTGCTAGTGCATGTGGATGATTGCACAATTGTCTCAAATTTGGTGGACACAGTCATGAGTTTCAAATGGGATGTTGCTGCTCATGTTGAAATAAGTGACCTAGGTGAACTACACTGGCTGTTAGGAATCGAAATTGTACGAGAAAGGGAACAATGCACCTTGCGCCTGTCCCAACAATCTTACATTGAGTCGATTCTCCATTATCATCTTGAAGATTTGAAGCTGATATCAACCCCCATGGACCCTAATGTCCAGTTGTCATCTTCCCAATCTCCATCCATGACCCTCGAAAGTGCTGAGATGTGTGATATCCCCTATCATGAAGCTGTCAGTTCCCTAATGTATGCGGCATTGGGTATCTGCCCCGATATTGCCTTCACTATGCAAGTAGCATTGTGTTTTTCAACAAATCCAGGCCAGGAGCATTGGAATGCAGTGAAATGGATCTTCTGATATCTAAACGGAACAAAAAATCTTTGGTTAACGTACACCAATGATAAAAGCAGTGGAACACTCACTGGGTATGCAGATGCCAATGGCAGCATGACTGAGGATCAACACGCTATTTCTGGCTACACATTTATGCTGAACAGCAGCGCTGTATCATGGAGTGCAAAGTGGCAATAAATTGTGTCCCTGTCGATGACCAAAAGTGAGTATGTTGTGGCAACCCATGCATCCAAAGAGGCCCTTTGGTTGTGCTCTTTACTGAGTCAGCTCTTTGGTTCCCTTGATTCACCAACCACTTTGTTTTCTGACAATCAATCTGCAATCACTCTTACTGAAAACAATCAGTTTCATGCTCACACCAAGCACATTGATGTACATTTTCACTTGACCTGCTGGATTGTTGAAAATGGTTCTATCCACCTCATTTACCCTGCAAATTGGGACTATCTACGGCTTGAGGGGGAGTGTTGGATTAGTAAGCACACAATAGTCCCTTTGTGCACAGCCACACAGCCACATGCAACCACAGACAAAAGACGTGCTGTTCCATTGTTCCACTATTTCCTTTGTTAGATGAAACATTTCTAGTACATTCTGTACAATTGCATTATTGTTACCACTTTTCCTTTTGTTCTTAGATAGCTTAAATACAAGCCATCCTAGTTAGCATCACCTCAGCTATTTGGCATACTGTGTGCAAATACTGAGGTGAGATAGTTATCATTACCTTTATCTAGTCTGTTACTTACTTTCATTACCTAGTTCATATTCTTGTATCTAGGTAATCAATTCAGCATTTGGCATACTGCGTGCAAATACTGAGTTCATATTCTTGTATTTAGTATCTAGCACTCATTCTCACATCTAGTAACTATTTCTATCCTATTTTTAGCTATTTTACCTGGAAACTACTGGAATATTCCAGGAGTTTCTGCTACTTTCCATTGTAGCATATATGATTATATAATCTTCCCATGCATCACAAAATTGTTGATTTTTGTACACGCATGTGCTGATTATCTAATCTTCCCACGTGTCGTGATTTTACCATGCATCACAATGTTCTTTGCATTTGTCACTGTCAGCTGTTTGGGTTACATTTGTGACAAGTGTCGAGTTTGTGACAATATTTCTGTGCATTGCGCAATAAGTGCCAGCTGACCGGTTTGTAGATATATAGTTAAAAAAGAATAAAATCTGTATCTTTGTCAATTTAAATATAAAAATACCAAATAAATTGCATAAATTCTGGATAATTCTTCAGAATATTGTACAGTAATTTTGTAGTGATACAAGTACATTTAAACTTCTTTTTTTTATTGATTTTAATTGGGGGAAATTGGGGAAAAATGGAAAAACCTTAGAAATACATAACACAGTGTCAGGTGGTGTAATGGTTAACACCCCTGCTATATATGCAGAAGCCCTGGGTTCAATCCCCAGTCTGGCCATTCATTTTCTACACTTTTAACAGGTTATTGGGCCCCTGCACTATACTACACATAGTTGATAAAATCAAAATGACTATGATAGCTACCTCCCTGTCTGACTCCCTTGAGACCCAACTGCAACATTATCAGGACAAATGAATGTGCCACTAATACCTTGTGTGCCCGTAGCCAACAGCACACCCAGTACAACCATCGATGCGGAGCAACCCGCAGTGCAAAATATCATAGAACGCCGGTGGCCAAGTTTTTCAATTACCTAGTGGGTAGAAAGAGAGCATAAGTTTACGAGCCTGGTATACAATGGGCTGTGCATACAAAAAGAGTACGAGGGCTACTGCCATACTAGATGGAGGGTGTGAATTAACATCAAGCAGCAAAAAGGAGGGAGAAAAATATATACTATTCCAAGCTGTTGAATCTGGAGAGGAGTGGAGAGGTTATTTGAAAAGCCGATTGAGGTGAAAATGAGGGTTAAACTGCAGTGTAATGATGGTAAGGGTTGCATTTTAGATCTGTGCGTTATAGATATTGCAAAAGCAGGATAGAAAGAGGAAGACACACTAGTATGTAATAAGGTCTGGTATATGACATTATTGTGAGAATACAGAAATGAGGGTGGTCATTAGTGTTCAATCTCCTCTTGAATGTACTTTTATACGCGGGTCCCAGTGAACGTTTTACCGCTGAGTCATTACAAATAAAACTTATCATCTGTATTTAAAACATCTTTAGGTATTGTACAATGAAACGTTTTACTACTGAGATACTTAGTGTCTTGAATATATCTCCTACTTCTATTTGTGCACCTCCTGCCTCTCTGAAGAATGATTTTAAGAATTTAGTCGCAGTTCTGAACTAAGGGAACATATTAGCTGGGACATCGCCATCAGGGGGCAAAGCAAGGATGCAGTAGGAGGATAACCAGACGGCAGATGTGCCTAGTCTCCATGAAACAGATATTCCACCATTTCCCTATCGTGTGCTTTCCATATAAGTCCCATCGACACAGCATCCACTGGCCTCTGTATCTGCTTCGTGTTCAGTTGCAGAGGATACTTCACAACACCTTCCAGCCCAGACCACTCGAAATCCACAAACCTGACGAGTGACGCTAGACCACCGTTATCTGGATCCAT
This sequence comes from Hysterangium stoloniferum, assembly GCA_015178975.1. Lineage (NCBI taxonomy): Eukaryota > Fungi > Basidiomycota > Agaricomycetes > Hysterangiales > Hysterangiaceae > Hysterangium > Hysterangium stoloniferum. The sequence goes on along the minus strand of WHVD01000030.1, from coordinate 688,533 downwards.
AGCCGATTTGGTGCGTACAAGGATGTTCTCCTTCCTCAGGTCACCATGCACATAATCTTTTGCATCTAGATGTTTCAGAGCAGCCTCGAGCACCTCAAGCACCCCCAGGTCCATCCTGTCCGAAGGCTGGAATGGAATATGGTCGTCAACAAGGTCTTCCATCACAACCATTGTCCACCCCGCCAAGAGAAGGTTGACTGCAAGGATTGCAGGAGTGAAACCTTTGCCAGCTGCATATTTCTGAACTTCAATCGCAGAATCAAGGTGGTTTCCGGGAGGTATGAATTTGATGCAGATTTTTGTCTGGGTATCCACCGTTGTTGCTCAAAAAACCAATCAGTCAGGGGAAATGGCCTTGATGTATGTGTATTTGTGTTTGCCTTCCTCGTTCTCGAAACAAACTGGGTACGGAAAGAAGTCCGGTCGGTCTTGGGCACGGGCGGGGTCCGAGTAGAATTCATTCAAAGCAGTGGTAGCACGTCTCACAGCAAAGATAAAATGATAGAGATTGAGCCGATGGATATTGTCACTCCTGTGGAAGTGAAGCGGAAGGAATGGGGAGAGGATCTGGACATTTGGCATCGGCGTCGCCACGGCACCTGCTGCAGCAACAAAAGGACCTGCAGAAAAGGTGGATTAGCATACATAAGATGGCAAAGACCCTTACCACAATGCAAAAGTAACAGGCATGGCAAATGGCAGTTCTTGCCAGCACCTTGCTCGTACAAGTTGCGGACCCCCTCAAGGTGATGGAGCGCTGCCTGGAGATATGGTTCAGCACCCGTCACTGAAAGCTCTGATTTCCCTTCTACTAAGACCACATACATCTTCCTGCCATGCCCGTCTTTAAGAGCAAGTACGTAACTGCCATCCATTGTGTAACTACTGATGCTAAACTTATCAAGCTTGACTATGCTGTGCTTATCGAGAATCTCTCGGAATGCCTCCATGCGCGCAGCTTCATTATTGAAGAACGTTGATAGTCTCGCCGCCATTTCTTCGGCACAATGCTTATCTTCAAATGTGGGTTCGCCAGAGATGCAGTCATCATGGAACTTGGTGAGGATCTCATCATAGAGAACGGGTGGGATGGTCACCTGGCGTTCGGCTGGACATCCACAGTTTATGGCCTGGCCATCATCTTTTTGCCGCTCGCGAAACACACTAGGGCAGCCTCCTTGGGAGGGCACCACTTGTGGCATCAGTTGAAGGGCGGTTTCTCGCTCAATATGGGCAGCGGGCTTATAAGTTGGACCTCAAGGATGTTTTAGTATAACAATATATGTCAGAGTGAAAGGGTGGTCTTACCCTGAAAGATGTAGTGCAACTTTGATCAATCAATTTCTGCGGCACACTCAAAGACAGGCACCGTGTACACAGCTGCTTTAAAATTGGTTTGGAGGTTGAGAGATTGAACGAAGTCATGGATATCAGGCTGGGGAACCAGATCGAGGTTTGTGGTGGCCTATATTGAGATAAGTCAAGCTTAAGCTGCGGGAAAGATGCAAACGCACTCTGTATATTAACATCTCTCCAAGAAGTCCTTCCTGGGCGAGGTGGGGAAAGATGTTCTTGAGTATATCAAAGAGGGTAGTGTCTGATGTGGCATTGAAATGGTGGTACTGATATTTATCATGTTTGACTAGGAGAAGGGCGTTAAGCTGGACTGCTTCTGTGATGTATCAACATTATCTCATAATTTTCTCTTAATTTTCTTTGAATTATTTAATATTTTCTTTAATTTCTATTGTATTTTTATTATGTTTATTGTGAAAAATAGGCCTTATTCCTTTTAACTTTGCATAAATAATAGCATATATGAACTCATATTATGCTATTATATCTTAGTTAATTTATTATAATTTTTAACTAATTATTTATATTTTATTCACTTAGTTATTACCTTTCGGCACCTTGTGCAGCCTAGTTTGCGCATTTTTGGAGTCATGTGACCTATTACATAAGCCTCCAGTGTCGGGAAGTCACACAGGTCACGAATGTGACTACCCGAGTCACACAAGTCACGAATGTGACTACCCGAGTCACACAAGTCACGAATGTGACTACCCGAGTCACACAAGTCACGAATGTGACTACCCGAGTCACACAAGTCACGAACGTGACTACCCGAGTCATTATTAGGTTCCGCCGACTCGTCGTTTGCTCCCGTCCCGGGACCGCGGCCTTGAACCTTCATGTTCAAGCAAGAGGTTAGAACCCTTGTCTCAGAGAAGGGAATCACATGTTAAACAAAGGGTAAATAATGAGTAGAATATGAGGTCATTATGATCTCACTAATGACCTCATAAACTAAATAGTTAGCTAATCATTGAGTTATCAAAATGTATATAAGGAGGGCTAAGTTTCCAATAAAATCATCATATCACACACACATTTGCAGCACAGCACCAGCTTATTTAATCATCCTAAGGACAATAATAGCCTTAGTCTGATACACTCACTGCAAGCACCTACACTTGCAGCATCTTGAATCTTTGTCAGCAACTTTTGGACTTAGCTAATCATCTAAGTTCCCCAGCCTCACAGCTACCCTTTAGGCTTATTAATTAGATAATAAACCTAATAAGTATCTAAGTATCTTTACTGAAATCCCTGCCAATACTAGATTACTCAAGGCCCAGCCCTAAGTTTATTGAATTAATCAAGTACAAGCACTCAGATAATCCAATACAATTTATTTTCTCTATTAATAAATTATTTAACACCTTGTTAAATAACTATTAATAGTTACAAATAAGCATACAAGAATCCGAAGCTCTTATATCAAGTCTCTGCCAAGTTACTGCGCATATATTCAGCTTCCAGCCCCTATTCTCAAGGAATAGTTCTTATATTTGCTAAAAGAGTCATACACAGTTCTATTGAACCTTTCAATAATCAAAATAAGCATTGATTTGAGTTGTTTAAGCTTCATAGCGCAGCTCATTAATCTATCAGTATTTAAATTACTGGACCTTTGCTTGTTTTATTGTTGAAGCTCTGTGACACTATAGCATATATTGAGCTATCTAAGAGAATCCCCTGAATACATTACAGCTTCCTGGATCACCTCATCACTTTCTTGAGCTTGGGCATGTTTCTTGGGAAAGCGACCTGACGAAGGTGATCCATGCTGAGTATGTGTACGTTTACGAGACTTAGTAGGCTGAGATTGATGAGCCATGGTGGACTGATTTTGGGCGTAGCTCTGTCAGAAATTCAAAGTTGGAAAGCTGTGATGCCACCCAACGAGTCACAATGTCATGCATTGCTGTGTCGGAGTTTGAAACCTTTTGAGCCTGGGTGGAGTCATGTTGTCCAATTTCAGACAGGTGGATGGGAATCCTGGGGAGTCTGGGCAGGGTTCATGGGTTGAGGGGTCGTAGGTCAGAGGTCGTGGGTCAAGAGGTCAGGGAGTCGAGATGAATAAGAGAGATAGATGTGTCAGAGCCTGTGGGCTCCGACTAGGGTGAGTGGTGTGATTCAAAGAGGAGTTTAGAGCAGAAAATGTATTAGATTACTGGGGGGAATCTAAGCCGATTTTCTGACTGGATTGTAGGTACAACATCTGCCAGACTATGGAGTGAATGACATACCAAATCCAGTAATAATGAAATGAAACTAGCAAAACATAAAATGAGAATATTAAACATCAAATTGGTGTTAGGAACAGGACAGAATGGAGCAGAGTCCGAATCATGACAAATCATAGACCATAATGGGAAATGGAGTGGGAGTGGAGTCCGAATCATGACAGGTCATTTGACTAAAACAGGAATGGGGCTCAGTTAGAGTGATGACGGGTTTTTGAGTGGGGTCCAGTGACTGATGTGTGGGACAAGGTTGGACATAGACAGAGATGGAGTCCGGTGGATAATCCAGTGACTGATACAAGATGTAATGAGGTTGAATGTAGGCAAGTCTGATGTACAGAGTCTGGGTGGGAATTCCGGTAAACTGACAATTGGTGCGTATAGGGCACAGGTACATATGAGTTAGTGCCCAGAGTCCGGCAGGATTTCCAGTCATAACAGTACCCTCCCTTTATGCCGAAGTCCCAAAGAAGCTCGATAAGGTTCTTGTCGGCTACATGCATGTGTCAAAAGTCATGTCGGTTACACATATGTGTCAAAGAGTCATGTGATCTGGAAGGTAAGGTTCAGATGCGACAAGCCTATATAAAAATTTGAAAAAATGAAATTTCTTCTTCTTTATCTCCCCCATCTTCGCCATATGGGTCCAAAACCAATGCCAAGAAGACCTATGCTGACCACTGGGCACTCCATATTGGGCGCCGCTCTCTGCTGCCCAAATTTTGGCACAGCAAGAGGAACAGCACTGACGATGTGAAGAAGTGGAGAAGGAGGTGAGGGAGGTCGAGGAGGCTCTGGACAGGGAGTACCAGGTGGCATTGGCCGCAGAGGAAGGGGCTGCTAGGCAGAAGAAAAGAGATGAGGAGGAGGCTGTGCAGGTGGCTGTGGAAAAAGCCCGGGTAGCTGTGGAGAAAGCCCAGGTAGCTGTGGAGAAAGCCCGGGTAGCTGTGGAGAAAGCCTGGGTAGCTGTGGAGAAAGCCCGGGTAGCTGTGGAGAAAGCCCGGGTAGCTGTGGAGAAAGCCTGGGTGGCTGCGGAGAGGGCCACGGTTGTCATGGGAAAAGTAAGTCCCTTAATTCAACTTGTCAATTTCAACTGACTTGGTGCTTTCAGCACAAGGCAACAGAGGTTGAGTCAGAGTCCGAGGGGGAGCCAGAGAGCCTCCAAAAGGTAAGCCTCGGGTCCATGGGAGTACCATGGAACTAACCATATCAACAGAAGGCAAAGAAGGTGGCACCAGTCTGCCTACCAACACAGAACGACCCGTGGTGTTCCAGTTGTAATGACCAGAACACTGAATGCAACAAAAAGTCCGGGTGGGGTCCGGGCTGCTACCAGTGCACACACCTCAAAGCGAAGTGCTCATTGGTCCATGAGCAGGCCATGGGGTCCGGGGTGTGGGACATTAGCAGGTCAGACAGGATTTCTGGGTTGGATGAGGTTTTGGGGTGGATCGCCAAGGGCATAGAGGCCCAAAATGAGTTGCTCCGGAAGAGCAACAAAGTCCAAATTGTGGTGGCAAAGAAACTTTGTGGACTCTGTGAGGAGTTTTGGAAGTTCCTGGCAGAGTATGGTGGCTATGTGTATGAAGAGCTGCAAGTTGGGAGTTCCGAGGATGCCAGGTCAAGTGAGGATGAGGTTCCCATGGAGGTTGTGGAGCTCCCTGAGGGGATGGCTGAGGAGGTGGGGAAAAAACACAGCCCCATCAATGTAGATGAATAAAATAATAAAAGTTTAATAATTTTTTTTTTGAAAATAAAAGTAAAGTGTGAAAAGTATAAAAATCAAAGTCCGCAGAAAGTCCGCTTAAAGACTTGAAACACATGTCAGAACCTGTAAAAGCAAAGAGAGACATAGAATCCAAAGCTTTATATCAAGTCTCTGCTAAGTTACTGCGCATATATTCAGCTTCTAGCCCCTATTCTCAAGGAATAGTTCTTTTATTTGCTAAAAGAGTCATATATTGTTCTATTGAACCTTTCAATAATCAAAATAAGCATTGATTCGAGTTGTTTAAGCTTAATAGCACAGCTCATTAATCTATCAGTATTTGAATTACTGGACCTTTGCTTGTTTTATTGTTGAAGCTCTGTGACACTATAGCATATATTGAGCTATCTAAGAGAATCCCCTGAATACATTACAAATATCTTGATGTAACTTCTCAATATCCATAATGATAATTCCACGGACAATGGGATGGATGAGGAAAGTTGCATGGACTGATGTGGTAAGTTGCTGATTCGTGAAAATAGGTTTCAGGTTGTGCGGGTTTACCATGGCATAGTCGTTGCTCCCCTCTTTAGGATAGACGTCTAGTTAAAGCGTCAGTTTTGCCACCGAGACAGCTGGGTCAAAAACAGATAATCATATTGAAGGCAGATAGATATTCAGACCAGCGGGCCTGCTGACGGGTCAAAGGTTTTGTAGTAGAAAAATATTCCAGGTTTTTGTAATCTGTTACAATGTCACTTGGAGTTCCCGAGCCTTCCAAATAGTGTCACCACATTTTGAAAGCTGAAAAAATTGCCAGGAGTTCCTTATCATGAACGTCGTAGTTGAGCTCTGCTCTGGTAAAAGTCTGGGACAGAAAAGCCACGGGGTGGACTTCTCCATCAGAATTCTGGATAGACAGAATCACTCCAAGTGCATAGTCCAAGGCATCCATTTCAACAATGAGCGGGAAGTCCAGTTTCCAATGCGACAGGATAGGAGCTGAAGAAAAAGAATTTTTTAAAAGATTGAAAGCTTTTTGACACTTATCATTAAAATTCCACGGAGTATCCTTATGTGTAAGATGGGTATGGGGAACTGTGATGTCGGAATATCCACAGATAAACCATCTGTAAAAATTGGCAAAGCTGAGGAAGGATTGTATATCTTTAACTTTTCAGGGTTCAGGCCAATCTTTGATGACTTATACTTTATTTTCATCTATGTGGAGTCCATTGGGTCCCATGATGAAACCTAGATACTTCACGGAGTCCATGTCAAAAGTACATTTTTTATCATTTGCGAATAAACCATGTTGTCTGAGTCTCCAGAGAACTTCACAGACCTGTTTGTTGTGTTCTGTGGGGTCCTTGGAGTAGATAAGAATGTCGTCCAAGTAAACAATGATGCATACATTGAGCATGTTGGAGAAAATGTCGTTGATAAAATGCTGAAAAACAGACGGAGCATTGGTGAGTCTAAAGGGCATCACCAACCACTCAAAGGCCCCATAGCGGGTTCTAAAAGTGGTTTTCCATTCATCACCCACAGAGATCCAGACCAAGTGATAGGCGTGTTTGAGATCTATTTTGGTGTAAATCCGGGCATTCCATGGAGCATCGAGTAGATCAGATATAAGTGGAAGTGGATACTTATCCTTTTTTGTGACAGCATTGAGTCCTCTGAAATCAACACATAGTCGAAGGGATCCATCCTTTTTTCTGACAAAGAGAACAGGTGCTCCAAAAGGAGACTTTGAGGGTCTGATAAAACCTATGGACAAATGTTCATCCAGGAAATTGCAGATCACGGAAAGTTCTGTGGACGAGAGTGGGTAGATATGTCCTAGGGGTGGCTGGGTGCCATCTTCGAGATTGATTTTTTAAGTCGTATGCTCTGTGGGGTGGAATCCAGTCAGCTTTCCACTTACTAAAAACATCCGCGAAGTCATGATATTTCTCCGGGACACCTTCTAGGTCAGTGGCTTGCTCAGATGCAGATACCGGGGTTGAAAAACATCCAGTTGCTTCATCAATTTTTAAGTTGATAGTGAACACCTGGGACCTGTCCATTTTTGTAGCCCTAATAAAAGCTGCAACATTAATCAGAGAAATAGATGGAGGTGCCATGGGTTCCGGGGAAGCCATGGGTGCCGTAGGGATCACAGGAGTCTTCAAGACTGCAGGTGCCAGGAAGGCCATGGGTGCCGTGGAGGCCATGTCAGGTGCAGTTTCCTTGGCTGCTGTGGGGGTCCGGAATGTTATACTGTTAGCTATCCAGTCAATCAACGGATTGTAGCGGGTAAGCCAGTTGTGTCCTAGGACCACCAAGCAACTTGAGTCTAACTGGGTCACATAGAAAGTGACCAAATGGGATGTTCCACACAGGAAACAGATGGGTAAATCACAAGCTTGGGTAACAACCGAATTACTTGTGCCATCGAAAAGGCGGAGGCCGATGGGATTTATCGGATAAGTTGACAACAAATGTTTTTTCATGAATTTCGTATCTAGAAAACAATGAGTCAAGCCGGAATCTATAAGAGCTGAAAAAATGAATTTCAGAATCATATTAGACATAAGTTTAATAAAAAAAGAATCAGAATGTGAAAGAGTGGATGTGTTGAGATATCTAAACTTGTGAATGCGCGGAGAGGCAATGCAACCCCCAACCCGCGTGGAGCCTGTGGGGTTGCTCACTCTTTTTCAAGTCGGGAGCCGGTTTGTCCTTCGATGGGCTTTCCATGGAGGCCTTGGCCGTTCGACCTTTTGAAGAGTTTGCTTTTCCCAGCAGACAGTCTGGAACTCGATGACCGGGTTTTCCACACAAGAGACAGAGTTTATTGTCCATACGATGTTGTCTTTCCTGTGGGGTCAATTTGCCATCAGGTCCGAGTTTGCCTGTGAGGTTGGGTTTTCCAGTTTGTTTGCTGGACTGTTGACCTTTGTTGTTGTTGTTGTTGTTTGAAGACTTTTTATCGTTCTTCTTGTCAGATTGCATGGAGTTTTGGTTGCTGGTTGACGAAGTGTTGTTGTTGGTTTTATTGGCCGTGGACTTGTTCACTTTGTCCACGGAGGTCTCACGGGCAACTTCCACATGACATTCCCAATAACGTGCATCCACATTTTGAGCCTTGAGGCATATACGGGACAGGGTTTTTGGCTTGCCATCTTCTCCTTTCGAGACTTTGTCTTTAAGGCGGGACAGCAGACTGGCATAGAATTGGTGGTAGAGAGTGGGATCACCCCACTGACAACAAGCTGCAAGGTGTGAAGGATAGGTCACATAGGAGGCGCGACTAAAGGCTCTAAGCCTTGCCCTTAGCTGCTTTATAATGCCATTATTTCTTTTATATTTTTTATTCTTTTTTTATCACTCATAAATACGGTCATACCCCTTTTATTAGTTCGAGAGTCCATGTATGCTTGTGGGCACCCTCTCCATTAAAATATTCATAGTGTTTCCATATATGGATATTACATAATATAGTTCTACCATATAAATATGTACATGATAGGTCATGTTCACAAATATTCTGGTGATTTCTACTATTTTATCTACTGGGATATAGCATATATAAGCTGAAACTACAAAACATTGGATACATTTTGTAAGTCACTGTACAGTGGGTCAAAAAACTGCCCCAATGTTTGTGCATTTTACAAAGATTGATATTGTGTGAAGGAATGACATCAGCAAAAATTCTGAAAAATTCACATGATATACTAGAACATGCTGGCTATCTACCACCTTAAGAAATCATGTGATTCCAATCAAAACCCATTGCTCAATAAATCAAACAAAGTAATCACTTATTGGGGCAGTTTTTTGACCCTCTATTATTTTACAATCTAATACTTTGTATGACCCCCTTTGCCTTTAAAACTGCCTCTATCCTCCTAGACATGCTTTCTATTAGCTTCTGGCATGTCTCTGGTGGTATTTCAGTCCACTCCTTTGCCACCCTGTCCCATAATTCATGTACTCCTTTGGGTGGTATGTCATATTGTTGGAGTTTGGCCTTGAGGTGTGTTCAATGGGATTTAGTGGATTGGGCAGGCCACTTCATGGGAATGATGTTATTGTCAGAAAACCACTGGTCTGCCTTTTTTGAGGTATGTTTTGGATCATTGTCCTGTTGGAAGTACCACTTATCCTCAGCCATCTCCAAACTTTCAATTCTCTCCTCCACTCCCTCCTCCAAAATCTCACAATACTGCACTGCATCCATGTTCCCCTGCACCTCTATCAGCTTCCCCACCCCATTCCAACCCATACACCCCCAAACCATCAAGTTATTCCCCTCCATGTTTGACAGTTGGTGTGGTGGTCCTGTCTGATACTGGTTCCCCTTGTTGCTTCCAAACATATACCTTCCTATCTGACCCAATCCTATTGATTTTTGTCTCATCAGTCCACAACACCCTCTTCCAATCCTCCATAGTCCAATTTTCATGGTATTGGGCAAACTTTAGACATTGCTGATGATGAGACCCCTTGAGCATAGAGACTTTCTTCTTTGCTGCTGACCTAAAGCCAGCTTCCTTCAACACATTCCTAACAGTTTGAGGAGTGACAGAGGTAGATATGATGGAATTTATGAATTGGGTAGCTTGGACAGCATTGTCAAGCTTCCCAGAGCTGATTTGATGGATAATTGACTGTTTATCATAAGGGAAAGCTTGGAAGGATGGCCACCAAGATGATTTTCCTTATCCCCCTCTACCTCCCTACTGATCCTGCCAATAGTACCCTTCCCCAGGCCAGTCCTAGCTTGAATTTGACAATGGGAATACCCCTCATTGAGGAGAGAAACACCAGAAGAATGCTTTTCAGCAGAGATGGATTTCATAGTGGTGGTAAGGAGTCAAGGAGATGAATGAACAAAGTTCAACATGCCAAATTGATACAAATAAGGTCACATGACATGTTGATGATTCACATGACCCACTCCTACCTTATACTGTTGTGTAACATTGAAAATCAGAGAAAATAATAGAGGGTCAAAAAACTGCCCCAATGAGTGATTATTTTGTTTGATTTATTGAGCAATGAGTTTTGATTGGAATCACATGATTTCTTAAGTTGGTAGATAGCCAACATGTTCTAGTATATCATGTGAATTTTTCAGAATTTTTGCTGATGTCATTCCTTCACACAATATTAATCTTTCTAAAATGCACAAACATTGGGGCAGTTTTTTGACCCACTGTATATGAACCCACTGTAGTTGTAGTTACTAGGCAATGAGAATATCGACTCAGAATACCCTCTTACACCTCCAGAAGTCTCATACTAAGAATTCCATCTTCTGCCTTCGCGTGCGCTCGCCCCCCCTTTTTGGTCCCCAACCCCTTGGCCCGACACTTGACTTATCTCTCTATTCCGATTGGTAGTTCACCAAGAGGTATTCATTGAGACTAGTCCTCGCCCGCCCAAAATTTAAGGACACCCAATGGATTACTGCGAGGGCGCAGCACATAAGCTGAAGCCAAGTCCTTCTGATTGGTCCCCATTGGTCCACCGACATTAGTCAGTTTCTAGTTCTTAACACCCTCTCTGTAACTCTGGCATGATGTTATGACCCATTCCCAGATGTTTCAATATCCAACTTCCGATCTCCGACTACGGAACATCATAGTTACCATATCTTCCGCATTCTTCCCTTGTTCCGCATTTGGTAATTTGTCCGTTGACAAGTATTCACTTGTTTGTCTATTATATTCCCATTTCATAATATGTCTCCCCAACATGTCTTATTGTATTCCTGTTTAAGAATACTCCTATTTCCATCTTATTATCTCAGTTTGTAGTACAATAACAAGAAGACTTATATTAGTTTCTGCAAATTTGTACTTTACCTTAGATCTGATATCGACTTAGTTTCTTATTCCCTCTTCCACGCTCGATATTCGGAACTCTTCGGAACTCTGAATATCCGTATCTTCCATTGTAAGTCTCACTTCTGAAATTAAGGACTTTGAGTGTTTGCGTAGAGGCGCAGCACATAAGCTGAAGCCAATGTCCTGACCCTATCTGATAGTTCCCGACTTTCCAGTGACTTTCCGATAGTTCTGGAATAAGTTCCCAACACAGCACTTAACACATGAATTATCCATACCTATGTACACAAACATCATAATAAGTCAACTCACCCTCATTTTGGTATAATGGAGATCATTGATTAGTTTACAGGCTGGATGTAGATCCTTAAGAATATGCTGATGATACATAAAAAGCCTCTTACTAGTTTAAAAACATATGGTAAAACTGTTAAACTACTCAGTAAAATGCACAATATATAATTGGTGTGTACCTACTTCATTTCATTTCCATGCCTATCCAGGTATCATGAATAAAACTCATTCAAGGAACAACCGTATGAGGCTTACCATAACCCAATATGCACAAATGTGGCACCTGATTGTTTCATAATTTAACAATTGAATACACCAGCGATATGATGCTCACTGATGGACAAATTGATTCCAAGGTGGCGGATCACAATTGAACCACTTTGGAGGGTGTTTATAATTACTATAATCTCAAATATTTACTAATAAAAGTCTTATTTTTACAAAACTCCATCTTTAAATAGTGATATCTATTCTGAAACAATTATATGTATCATCAAAAAACAACCATCAGAAATAGTTCTCCATATTACATCTTATACAACCCATAGTTATTTAACAAATTCCATTGTATATAATTTCCTTCCTTTTACAGATGCCTACTAATACTTTTATTAGTATTTTGTTTTTTAAAAGTTGTAATGAAGTTATTTCCATGTAAAATATGTAAAATATTATTGGAAATTTTTTATACCACAGTTGTCTTTATTAAGTAAAACCTCCTATATATTCTGGGTATTTTGAATCAAGTAGAAATCTGTTTAGATTGACAGATCTATTCCGAAGTAATACATATGTATTTAGAGGTGCCAATGATATACATATGCATGGAATGGACTATTTAAAGGTATCTATTTTTTAAAAGTATTAGTGTTTCAAACTACTAATTTTTTTTTATTGTCTAGTCGTGTCCAGAAAGATTCATTAGTTTGTAATGTATGAGAGAGTTTAAAACTTTTTGAAAGTTTTAAAAACCAAATTATGTTTGAATCACATCCCAGATGTTTAAATGACCTTTAGAGTATATTAGAATTTGGTATACTTAATAGTTTTCAGATATCCTCCTTTGCCATGGCTGACCTATGATCTTGAATGCAGTCCTGTTCAAGGAGAAATCCCTATGACCAGTTGTAGACATCAATGGCTTTAACTGGGAAGGTGGATTATTTACGCATTTAATATCAATGTTTGGTTGTAAATTGTCCCATTCTCAACTGCCAGAAAATAATAAGTCTCATGATTTCCTCAGTTGCATCAGTAAAAATGAATTTAAGTGTTAGGAGGAAGTATCCACCAGAAGTACCCCATTCTGGGATGCTCTAGGCTGCTGCAGATGCTCCACAACATCCAAAAGCCTCATAGAATTGAGGGGGTTTCTTCTGGAAGCCAACCAGATCAAAAGCCAATTTATTGATGCTATGGGAGACTGAAAGACTTACAGAACAAATTCTGGCTAATGAACAGGAAATTCTTGGAGTGCCTTGAAAGGAAATTTATATACCATGATTTCAACTGCCCCAAGTGATTAATAATAACTTACCAAACATTATGGTAATATACAAGAGGCAAGATGATGTAGTTAATAGCCCATCCGACATAAGCTCCCAGAATAGACTTAGTTCAAGGGATCTATGATATTGGATAAAAAAGAGGCTCACTAGATATTTGCATTAGGAGAGGCTTATAAAATAGTGCACTGGTGATATCTATTCCAGTCTTGAGAAGGCTGGCAAGTGACTAATGGGTTTCATTTCCTTACTGGCCCAGCCAAGGGCAAAGCTGAGGAGACCCATTCCTTCATTTGCTTTAGAGTGACTGAAAACATTGGTAACCCAGTCGGAGTTGCACACAGCAAGGCAAATGATATTAAATGGTCCAAGGAGAGGAGCAATGTACTTAAGAGAAGGAAGGTAAGTGCATTGTAGGAAGAGGGAGATCTAAGCCACTATGGAACATGAGCCTGGATGATGCTTGACATCCAACAGGCCTGTCCACCTTCCCTAACAAAAGATATATACATAATATATATATACAAGGGTTAGACATATAATTTGGCAGAAGGGGTTTTTGGATAAATCCTATTTTGTGGGAAAAAGACTGGTTTTTTGTTTTGAGAGCATGTTACATTGAGGATTACAGGAGTTAGAACAATCCAGTATTTGATAGCATACCAGTCAAGGACTCAGAATTAATAATCTGAGCTCTCTGCAAGTTTAAAATATTAATGTTTGACTGCCATGGAAATCAATACAATTTTGCATTAATCCATAGCAAGTAGCAAGGCAATAGGTACATAAGGCTGTCCTCAGTGACTTAATAAGACTGAGTGCAAAGGATGAAGCTTTGGTAAATTCAGTAAGTATTGAATAGTGGCATTAAAAGAGCACCTATAGTTTGAAGGAAGAAATTCTTAGCAAACTGCGATATATACATATACCACTTGATAGTCTGAGATGGAATCTGTCTGTAGCAATATTAATGTGAGAGACAAAACCTTCCTATTATACAAAAAACAGAAGTAACTGTGCAAAAGACAGATATTGCTGATGATATAGCATATAGAAATAAGAGGTCCACTAACTTTGGCATTGATGCCAATGTTGTCCATGGGCCATGCGACTCAAGTCAAGCTCAATAGCATTTCGGGGGATAATAAGTCTAGTAGAAGGGGTATAAAATAACTTTCGAGAACCAGGTGGTACCCAAAATAAGAGCCGGTTGTTGGGTCCCTTCATCCATCCTTCACTATCCAGTGTGAATGAAGTCCGCCAATTATCTGTTAAGGATATGCCTTTCAGAAGCTGCGCCACGTCACAAAGTGCATGATCATTGCACGGTGAAAAGTTAACTGAGGGTTGCACAATGGCACCTGAGAGCTGGATGGTGTTATCAACAGAATCGGACATGATCCGAGTCTCATCCGGCAAAAACGAGACTGAAGAAACCGAATCCGTGTGTCCCTCCAACAGCTCCTGCAGCGGCTTTCCCGTCGCCGCATCCCAGAACCGGATGGTCTTGTCACCAGAACTGGACACGATCCGAGTCCCGTCGGGCGAAAACGAGACCGAAGTAACCCAATCCGTGTGTCCTTCCAACGGCTCCCGCAACGGCTTTCCCGTCGCCGCATCCCAGAGCCGGATAGTCTTGTCATGAAAACCGGACACCATCCGAGTCCCGTCTGGCGAAAACGAGACCGAAGAAACCCCAAGGGTGTGTCCCTCCAATGGCTCCTGCAACGGTTTTCCCGTCGCCGCATCCCAGAGCCGGATGGTCTTGTCATTTGAACCGGACGCGATCCGAGTCCCGTCCGGGGAAAACGAGACCGAATTAACCCAATTTGTGTGTCCCTCCAATGGCTCCTGCAATGGTGTTCCCATCGCTCCATCCCAGAGCCGGATGGCCTTTTCACCAGACACGATCCGAGTCTCATCCGGCGAAAACGAGACCGAAGAAACGCAATCCGTATGTCCTTCCAACGGCTCCTGCAACGGCTTTCCCATCGCCGCATCCCAGAGCCGGATGGTCTTGTCACCAGAACTGGACACGATCCGAGTCCCGTCCGGCGAAAACGAGACCGAAGAAACCCAATCCATGTGTCCTTCCAACGGCTCCCGCAACGGCTTTCCCGTCGCCGCATCCCAGAGCCGGATAGTCTTGTCATGAGAACCGGACACGATCCGAGTCCCGTCCGGCGAAAAGGAGACCGACAAAACCGACTCCGTGTGCCCACAAATTATACTTTGAACAACTGGCCAGTTGAGATTATGCCCAGAAGCCACCCGAAGTGCATTAGGAAATTTCTTACTGAATTTCCGTGACATAACGGAGTTACTCGGCGACAATGGAAGTGCTGACAGGTATAGGTGCGGAGTGCTGTATGCAATCGCAACACCAAACATCTGAATGAAGCTGATGACATCTGACACCGTAGATGAAACATCTCTATATCCGGCATAGTCCTACCATGGCCCCTTAGCATCTTCTACTGCTTCCATTATTAAAAGATATTCACTAACCTTTAGCCACGCAGCCATTCGCAAAAGTTCTGATGCAATGCTGCTTGTCAGTGCATCGGTAAGGCTGAGTGCTTCGAGCCAAAATAATATACGTTCGTCATTGAAGAATGACACCACTTCCACAACTAGAGTTTTTTCGAGAGGAATTTTTGCCCCCCCACCCATGATGGCATCACGCGATGCTTCCAGAATATGTTTCAACCAGAATCAACACGAATACGATAGATGAGGGGAGGTGCATTTCTTGACGGTTTCTGGCAGGTCCGGAATCTGTGCATTAGGGTAATACGACGACTCTATCTTGCAAATGTTAAACCGAAGACCATGTTCCGGGTCAGCCATGACTCACAACGACGCGAATGCAAGGTCATTATGCGCCTTGGTGACATCAACGAAAAATTCTTTACTGAGTTTCCGGTCTGTCAGGAAATCACGAAATGATGCATGAAAAGGTCAGATAGGGGAAGATGAGTCAGTTACACCACTCAGAAGCGAACCCATATGTTTTACCACCGACTCTGCGTCATAACGGTCATTACTGTTTGGAAATTGGAGCCGCATTGCATTTAAAGAAGCCAACGGGAGAGGCTCGGCTGCGCTAAGTACTTGACTCATCACTGAACAGAACTCTGACAGGAATTCTGAACGTAAGTTTTCTTCACCTTCAGCACCCGTTCCATCATCGTCTGGTGCAATCTGAAGTGGTATAATTTGTTAAGCTCTTGAGGGCTGTGCGCCGTGATATAACAGAATCGTTTTATAGGGTCCCGACTACGCGTGTCTGAGATATATTCGCAAGCAATACGTGCCCACTCAAAGACCCCTTTAGCTTTCTTGGCAAGAGATGTGAACTCCTCCATTCCTAGACCGGCAATATTTTGTAGCTCGTGCTCAACATAAGTCCGGACGTCATGCTCTGCAGAGTGCGGCGGAATATCATCCATGGAAACTGTTTTGATGTGGTGGACTCCTTTGAATGTGTCAAATATGTCATGAAGGGGACGGGATGTAATGATGATCCTAAAATTGCCAGGAAGTTCAGTAACACGTGGAACGGCAAGATCCTTGAGTTTGCTTGACAAAACACGGAGGAGGTGCTTCCACGTGGCAGCTTCTCCACTTTCATCCAATGCATCCATGACAATGACTATAGGACCTGCATGCGACCCATGGATTCTCTTGAGAGATTCCATTACAAGCTTGTGCCACTGCTGTACGATGTCCACTGTATCTTTCAGTTGGGTATTATTCTTAACAGCATTCGCCAGTGTTAGCCTCATCGCCGGACTGTGATCGGCGAGGTCCCGAGCAATAGTTGAGAAAACCTTTTCGTGGCATCGATCACTTTCTCTGTTACAGTCGAAGCAGAAGCATGAACTGAGGGCTCCAACATCCTGGCACCAGCGAGCTATCGTATGAGCAATTGCTGATTTTCCTTTGCCAGCAGGACCAGATAGCCACAGGATATGGGGAACGTCACTTTAACAGAGCATAGAACCCTGCTCCCATTATGGTCAAACAGTCTATCGTGTCTCTCGTGTACCAGTCATTGGACTCCACCAGACTCCGAACCCTGTCAAGAAGATCCAATCAACGAGATCTTCGAGGATATTTTTACGTGTGTTCGGCAGGCATTGTTTCGTGGTGTTTAGCCCAGCCCCTCCTGCACGGACTATGCCGTTGATGTCGAGTGTTTCAGCTGGAGAGACAATCAACGAATATCCAGTGTTACTGTCCGCAAAGATACTGGATACTCCCCATTCTATATGGCTCATGGAATTGAGCCGGTCTTACCTTTTGACGTCGTTGAAGCTACTTATCTCGTGCCAAAGATCGACAAGCCGTTGTCCACTGCTGACTTCATTGCCATCCGAACCCGACAGCTTGAAAAACGGCCCGAGGACCGAGTCACACTCCCTACACTGCGATTCGGTTCAGTCTCAAACGCGTGACATCGCACGTCTGGAATCCCATATTGTCTCGACCTTTCCGACGGCTAACTTTTCCCTTGTATTTAGATCCCTTTGTTTCTGGTCCTTTGTTCACATATTTTCAGCCACATCCTGCGAGATTGTTCCTCCCACAGCACTCGGATTATATGTAGTATCCATGGCGATGTGGGAATTAGGTATTGCGAGCATACACAAGGTGCAGTCCTTTGTTCACCTCGTAGGAAACCGGAAGTTTCCGGCCTATTGTGTTTTCGAGGCGTGTATAAGCAGTGTAGTTCTCTTGTATTTACACTATCCGTTCGCCTCCTACGAGACAGTTGTATTACAAATATAGTATCTCAGTCGACACGAAGATTGTAAATCGACTGAGGGACATACATTGGTAGTGCCCGTATCTATGTGGATGCGAACAATGAATTACACGACACAAAGAGACAGTAAGACAATGGAACAATAGAAACGGACAAAAAGAAATATTTGCGGTTCGTGGTCAAGGTGTTATTGTTGTTTGTGGCATCGTGTTTATTCAGGCATGCGTAAGACACACTTTGAGAGTATCCTGGAGGGGTGCATGATTCAAGGAGGGTGAACAGGCCGTTTCGAAAGGAGGTGATGGAATGCGGGATATGCAGTGCAAGCATACGGCAAGGCTATATCTTGACATCGGCTCTCTGTCTGAGTGCGCGTAGCGTGCGGAAATTGACTCTCCGGCTAACTGCACCTTAAAATGCAGCGATCCCTTCTTGTACGGCTACAACTACTACCCACCAATGTCATCGTCGAACGAGACCAGTATGAGCCACGATATCGTACCAGCTGAAACTCTCCTACAAGGGGTCGAGCGGCCACAACCCCTGATTTCCCCAGCTCAATTGAGCTCAGAAGAATTGGAGGAGATCATTGACGCGAGAATAAGGGAAAGATTCCGGGTGAAGCTTCGAGAACGATGGAGTTGTCTCAAACATGAGCACGGTTTGTGTTACCGAGCTGCCGAAGAGGACCAGCATATACCACTATCTGAAGAAGATGTGGAAATTTGGCTTGAGGAATGGGTGGGCAAAATGAGATATCCTTTTCATGCACATTATTGACAAAGTTGATGTTTTCAGTTCCAAGGAGAGAGATATTGCATTGACGTACCGACTATTATTAAGATGCGAGGGAGATCCACCAACACGGCACCGAACCTCAGTCCCTATCTCAGTCATACCATGGACTGGGGAGTGGTCTCACTGTATGATGACACATCAAGTATCGAAATTAGCCCGGGGTATTGTTGTGGACTCGGTATCGAAAGGATTGGGATGGGAGTCCTTCACAGCGGACGGAATGCATTGCTCATGGCAAAGTTGATGATGTACAAGCAAATAACGCATGAAGACACCTGGGTCTTTAACAAGTTCCTACGCAAACGTCTTACTCTTCCCAGACTGGGAAGAACAATTCAAGAGACTGTTGATTTATTGAGGTAGGGATACTTTAGCGTCAATCATTGAATACACTCGAAATACTTACGTCTTGGTAGACCCATATACCCGCTTCGCATTCGCCAACAGGCGTGGGAGGTCTTAGACGGGTTCTGGTATTTAAGTGGTGTACGGCAGATAGGGCGCAGGTACACTCTCCAGCTTATGACATCATTGGCTTTGGCCTTCCTATGGTGTCCCGGCCCTCCCGCTCGATGGACTGATAGAGATCAGCCATCAACTGCAATTACGTCATTGCTTTATAAAGCTGTAAGCAAAGCACCACTACACACCAACTTGGATGAAGCTGCATCAACATTTATGGTACAAATCGCACGATATTTGCCATGCAATTATCACCCCTGCCTCGCTACCACCCTTCTGTATATCGTGGAAAACACCTGCCACATGCGTCAGCTGTCTGTAGAGGAGCTCATTGCCATCAAAGGCTACTTTGAATCCTGGTTACAATCGTGTGTCGCCTCATCACTTCTTCTCACCCTGCTGACAAAAACCATAACAGGAAAGATGGCCTGAGAGAAAACTGTTATCGATATCCTATCAAGCTTCTTGTGTGTTGCGTCAACCAAGATGTACGGTTTCGATATATTGCTGGAGATGTATTAAAAGTTATTATGAACGAGATAAACATGCGGATAGCGTCGTTGGAACACAATATCAGTTTTCGCGGGCCATTTTTACTGTCGAGTGATATTGCGGCCCTCGAAACCTTCTTTGGGAACCCCAGGCTTCGCAGAGATTACATCGACGAGCTGAAAGTAGTTTCTTCGTTCATTGAGCCGCTCTTTCGGTATGTTTATACTGGTTTACCTTCCACCATCGTCTCACATTTACCCATGAAACTATCCTACCAGTTTGATTCTGACGGCCGCGAATCCAGACCCGTGGCTCCTCTCGTCAGGCAGGCAATTAATTGAGGTCACTCTGAGGCTGATGACTGGATCTTCCGACATCGAACCCGCTTGTACCACAGTGCGCAACTTCAATGTCATCCCCATTCTCATTCGTCTTCCACATCGTGGTTCACGCTCAACGGAACGCTTGACTTGCGCTGTTCATTCCTTCCTTTGCGTGGTCGCCAGACCTTTCACTAGTGTGTGGTAACGTCCAATTAGAACTCCAGATCAGTGTTACAGAAATGTGGTTGCCGCTGCGCAGGGTCTTGCTCCATCAATTCGACACGACATATAATCATTTTTTTGGATAACGCCGACACATCTCATCCAAACCAGGAGGATGGATAGTACTATTGCTCTTGACTTAACTCCGTTTTAAGCCGGATTCACAAGTTGTACAAAGCTACATAGTTTGAGCCAATGTAAGAGCGCATACAGTCACTTTTTACCATCGCAGCGTCCTCTGCGGCCTCTCCTCATTGTTATACAAAGATCGAATAATATGGGTAAGCACTGGTCGCGGCCAGAATCATACCCGACCTGTGAACGACCACACTTCAAATAGAATACCACTGGAAAGTCACACAAACAGGCCCGCCACCTTATTCTCATGTCAGTCAGCTGGGATAGTATATCAAAGAACAACAAAGAACACAGGCGACAATCACTCACTAATCCATACTGTCATTTTTCTCGTTCAGTCTCTAATCTTCAAAATCCATGTTCAATTTCCGGATCAGCAATCTTACGGCATAAAACTCTCGAATAAAACGAGGGGCCTTTAAAACGTACAGCGACGACGTCGGCCAGATTCCATAAAGTACTTCTTCATCCGAAACCTTGACCCGAAGCTGGAGCGCCTCGTTCCAATGGGGTCCGACTTGAAAAGACGACAATTGCGAATATTGCACAGAAGGTAAAACAAGCCCCCCAAGGCACTTTTGAGACCGGTATAAAGTATAACTGATGCCTGGCGATACCGGAAAAATGAGAGGAATGCAGATGCCATCACCAATTGATAGCAAACGGTTCTAAATTAGATATCTAACAAAGCTTATCGGTAGGAGCCGGATGACACACTTGTGTGTATATCACCGATATTCTGTCGTCAACCTTAGTGGTCCAAAGTGGCTTTCATTCTACAATTGAAAATATTGAGAACCTGCGGATTTCAAGTAGAAAGGGTTGTACAGGATATATATCATGGCTCTGAAATCGTGTGAGAGTCTGAAAGCAGCTTGAGTATCTTTGATTACAAGTGTAGTTAATTTTTTGTCGGATGACGACTGACAACGTCGATGATTCATCAGGGAGCAAGATGAAGCAGATGAAGCACAAGGACACAGGATGTCTTGAGGAAGATGAAGCATCGGTAAACTGGTATTTGATCTGGACGGCTGCCAGAATCTAGAAAGCGCCTGGACGTTGTGGCGCGTCTGGAACAGTCTGGAGCATCCCAGATTTCCTGCCAGCACTTAAAATCATGAGTTTTCAACTTGACCAAATCCTTTCTTTTATTTAAATGGAACCGCTTTGAGCACCTGGCGGGCCTCGTGTTCTGAGTAACGGAAACGAGGATTAAAGTGGGACATGTTATCGCCATTATCTGGGTAAATGCATTCCTCGGCGTCCGAGCACCTTTTGCCATCTCTCACCAGCCATCACTTGATCCCTGGAAATCCAGAGTCCCCGTCATTATACGCTTGTGTATCTGTGTCAAATGATTATCATTCAAGTTGTCATTACGAGGGAAATATAATGCTCATGCGGATACAGTTCTTTTACCGTTGTATATACAATTGGAATACTTGTGGAAAACCAATATGCATGGTGCTTGTGTGGGACTTCATGTCTTTGACTTTGAACCAATGAATCTCCAGACTAACAGCATAGAGATACAACCAATTGAAAGTTTGTATCATTTCTCTCCTTTATCGACTGTTGATATTAACAGTCATATTGAATGATTAGGGCTGTTAAATTGCAATGACTCAGGAGAAATGGAGACAGAGTCGGAAGATGGATCCAACCCTTATCTTCAGACCTTTAACTCATCAAGTATTGCACCTGTCCCCTTTATAGAAAATTTCCACCATCCACATAGTGGGCTTCACTCTTCAATTCGGATCCTGCTGGATACTGTCCCTGTTCCCCCACCTATCAGCAGTTCGACACTGCCAATCACTGAAATTATCAGGAAACCATGGGCTCCATTCCAAACACATGCCGATTTTGAGTTTATGGAGCAAGTGGTGACAAAATGCATGGATAAGGAAATGGTTGAGATTTTGCTAAGAGGTTACAATCGAGAATGGGCAACACTGACAAGATTAACACTTCAAAATATTAGAGATGTTGAGGACTCCTTACTGCTGTGTAAAAATTCAGAATTCAGGTATAATTATACCTGAGTGCATTGTTTTATTCTGCACTAATGATATTCCAGTTCTGCAATGGTGAGGTTAACCATACTATTTATGGCCAACCATATTGCTTCAAGTTTAAATACCATGATCCATGGCAATGCATTCTTGATATCATCACTGATCACACACCCAGCAAGAATATTATATGGTTTCCTGTTCAGAAATATTTGTATGAAGGCTTGAGAATCACATGTATTTATGATGAGCTGAATACAGGCAATGCATGGTGGACAATCCAGGTATCTTGTCAATTTTAGTTTAATTTAACTCTTTCATCTTAAATTATTATCTCTAGGGTTCACTACCTAATGATGGAGAACTACCACATTTCTTTTCA
Source organism: Hysterangium stoloniferum (assembly GCA_015178975.1). Taxonomy (NCBI): domain Eukaryota; kingdom Fungi; phylum Basidiomycota; class Agaricomycetes; order Hysterangiales; family Hysterangiaceae; genus Hysterangium; species Hysterangium stoloniferum. The sequence goes on along the minus strand of WHVD01000030.1, from coordinate 665,981 downwards.
CCATTGCATATATAGCTTGATAAGAAATGTCTCAAAAATGATCAAGATGCACCCAATAATTTTATGCCCCGGATTTCTTTCCTGTAAAATTCGATATGGTTCCGGAAATGGTACTGGGTTATATGCCCATTGTGAGTATTTATACTTAATCAAACACTGGCTCTTTTTGCTTATAACTTAAAAAGGTTGGAAATCCTAATGAAACAGTAGATGAAGAGGATGATATTTTGGCCTCAGTGGAAATTGCTCAATTTGAGTGAGAAATTTACCACAAGGTGTTCGAGTACTTTTCCATTCCCTAGAGAATCCATCAGTAATGGGAGAGGCAGTCATTTGTGGTGATTGCAAGATGGGGGGACTCTTCCCTGGTATATTTATCCAGGCTGTAGATGGAGAGGAAGCATGTGGAATATGTGGGACAAGAGGTGCAAGAGTACATTATCCATGTGCCTGTTGTCTGGTTCCAAAGGAGCTGTTGTCTAAGCTCTCGCCGGACTCTCGTCACTGTCAAAGTCATCAGCGAGGAGAATTAAATACGCCGTTCAATATAAAGGACAGGTAATGCTGAAGGATCTTACAAATTGAAGGGACTGATAGACTTGTCGGAGGCGATATCAGGCCTATCTCCACTGTCTGTGGGGGTTCCTTCGGTGACTACACTAGCACCACGACTGTAGCTGAAGGCGACCAGACAATCACATCTGAATCTGAGACTATGGCCTTGTATTAATGGTGGGTTTTATTCTTCATGAGCACGCATAGAACGCGCCATTCATCGCCGCAGTGCTCTCCCTCTGGATCATCGATAATGCCTCACTTGGCAGTCGCACCATCGATACATCAAAATCAGTCTTTCCCCATCGATCACCGCATACTTTCATGTTTATTTCTTCACATTGATCGCTGTCCTCGACGGGTCGTATAGGCAATCTTCTCCAATAATGGCCCGCCTAATCTCTTTGTTTAAATTGGCTCGCGTCTTATCAATAGAGGGAAGTGATACTCCAACCCCAACGTCAAGCTGTGCGTTTGTGCAGCCGACGCGACTCATTTATCAATTTTCTCATGTCCCCTGCATGAAGCGTGTCTTGTGTAGCAGCGCCCTCGATGGCTCTTAGAACCTTGCAACAAAACATTGGGAAAAATGGAGTGTCGTAAAACGCCCTGAATATCGTCATGCTGTTTGGGATTGCGGGTCGGACGTTTCCAGGTTCATTTTGACAGCAATGCCGAATCTCTTCAAGACATAGCACTGGCAACGCATATAAGGACTTTTTTTTCTGCTTCGAAAGGAGCCCTGTTGATCAATTGTTGCCACATGTTCGATCCACATCCGCCATCAGTAGTCTTGGCTGGAATCACGTATCAGATTTAACGACATCAATCGTTCGAAATGACATCCTGTCGAAACACCTTGTCGCAGCCAATTCGGATAGAGATATTAATATATTTATTTAGATATAGCTCGCCATTTATACATGACAATATAGAATCCAGTTAAGTATGCCGACCCACGTCTTCACTGCGCCAACCATATCTTTTCAATATCGATGCACAATATGAGTTGGATGTCACTGATACACCAGTCGTGGCAATCAAGGGCAAAAGAGAGTGAGCGAGGGAAAGGCCTTACAAAGGACAATTCGGTCTTCGCTTGAATGCAGGATTTTGCCATAATGAATAAGAGTGTGAGCGAGGGCGTCGACGAAAGTAAACATCCGTACTATTGTACACGAAGGTTCCTGGTCAAAAGATCGAGCTATAAGCTTCAGAATCGTCCTCATCATAACTTCTCCACAAAGCAGCAGGCGTCGATTTGGCCTAGGCTGAATCATAATCGTCCTAGTAGAAGATATTCATAGGAGAGTGTAAGACTATCCCAGAGCGGAAAAGACCGCGAACACACCACAGAATAGACTCCATGGGTGACGAAATTGAATTTAGCTGGTCGCTGTAATCCGTGGGGATGATGTGTCAAAATCATTATGCATGCTTAAGGATCCGGTGTCTGCCCTTATCTCCTCTATCGTGATATGAAATATAAGTACAGGATTGTCTCTAAACCAGGTGTCTTGGTGGGTACAATACATGAAAAGGGTCATTCGATCCTCACACAGGTCATTCGTCCCGAGTTGGCTGTACTTGTTATGATTTTCATGAACAGGTTGCAAAGATATAATGACACGAGCCTACGTGGGTCACTGTGGGTTGTCTCCGTTATGGTTTCATCAGCAGGATGTGAATCTATGATGGCTCGACGCACGGTTGGAACCAAAATTCAAAGCAGCCTCTTATGGCAATGAGCTCCTCTCCAGACAGCTGACGCAAGTCGCATGTGCTTTGCACGAGATACGCAAGGGCATGAATGAAGACATCGTTTCGATTATCAAAGCACGATACGTGGCCACTCATGTGTACTGTGAACGTAGACGCAACTTCATCCCAGTTGGTGTGAAGCGGTGATTTAATTAGGGAATTGTAGAGCGATGATGTAATCCCAGTTTATGTGTTTGTGAATCCCCCGGGAGAGCCGGGGGACCATACGAAGGGGCAAACTATCGATGACAGAACCCGGATAGTGTAACCTATCTTGCACCAATGTCTATCATCATAATTATTCTGGATATTCTATAAAACGTGCGATGCTCGTTGCCGAATTTGAGGCGGGTATGAGGGTCTATAAAGACATGAGTTGGTCGAGTGTATCTCAGCTTTGCCTGACATGGAATTATCCCTACCTCAACAAGTCAACGCTCTCTTGAATAAGCCTTCGCAATCTTGGCAGAGTTCAATACTTGCACAGGAACTTGCAAATCGCTTCGTCTCCAGACAATCCATCCACCATTCGCCTGTACATAGTTAATATTTGGTCAGGTTGTGTCCATTCAATTTCCTTGTTATAAATCCTCAAAGCAGAAGAGAGACTCTCGGTGACATAAAATACAAGAAGTGAGGGGGGACATGGAATCAATGACAATAGACGTACTCTGTAACGAACCGACTTATCTGTAAGCTTGGCATTTCCGGACTCATAGCACGAGTCCCGTCAAGGTGGGCGACTTTAAACGAGCCCATCTTATGAGAAGATTTCACCATCACGTACACGGACGTCTGTGCATTCCTCCCCCCTGTGCGAAACGGTCAGCAATGGACTGTTTTTAGTATCCCCCCCCGGTTATATAATTGATTTATAGTGTTGAAAATGGGACGAACAGACTTTCTTTGAGGGTCGATGGTTCGCGGTAGCTAGTGCTATGATCACATGTATTTTGATCCACTCCAAGAGATTTTGACAGCACTAGTAGCAAGACTATTTTTCTTCTGCAGACTGGCTAAGTATGAATGTGCATCACTGCGTTTGAATGGATTCCGAAGACCTGCCATGTGCGGCTGAAGTGTTCGATTGCTTGAAGCAACTGTGGGCTATCTTTGCTCATGCTGAATGTCACAGTTAAAATACCGCAGCTAGGTGGACTTTTGCAGATGAATAGGATGTCCAAACCACTTCTATTAAAATGAAGTCAGCGAAAATTAGAGCCCTGTAATGTAACTCCTGTACAGTAGACAGTCCTTCCGAATCGAATCCAAAATAATGTAGCACCTTGCTTCCTTTGTGGTTCACGATATTCCACTGGCACGACATCCAGGGAAGCATATTCAAGTCTCACCTTTGCATGACCACCAAATTTCAATCGACTTTCCAGGCTCACAAACCGGCTCCTAAACTCCTCCTTTTTTCCTCCCATTGATCACACCTTCGATTGAAAGTGCATCTTCAATATCCTTATCGGCCGCATCAACAGCTTTAGCTGCCTTTCTGACCCGCCAACACTTCTCTTTAATGTCACCCGGCGAAGGAAGTGGTTCCCCTTTCCGCTCCTCACGATAAATCCAGAGATACCGCCATGTCTCGGACTGTAGGTTTCGTATTGCGATGCTGAGGGCCGCTTCTAGATGTGCAGGACCCGGAGGGCGGATGTTCCCTTCTGAGAGTTGGGTGTTGTAGACGGTGGCTTGACGGGAGCTTCGACGTGATGGGAGGTTGCCGACCCTGGCAGTGCCGGAGCCTTGTTCAGATGACGTCGAGGAAGAATTTGAGGACTCGATACGGGGACGTTTGGGGGGTGAACATTGAGGCGATGTAATCTTGGCGTCTCTGGGACGTTTTGACGATGCACGGCTTGAGATGGCACTAACACTGGAGGCGGCTGGCAAAATGATACAGGGAATTTTGGGGGCGGTAGGAGTAGTAGATCCCGAGATAATTAATTGTGGAGGGTTTTTTTCCTCGGGTCTGATCTTTCGGGGTCTTCCTGGTGAGAAGGCGTTATGATTAACGGGAGAACAGAGCTGCGCGTAATCGAGAGCATACCTCGCGGACGTTTGACAACTAATAAGTTATTTTCCGACATGGAAGGAAGTGAATAATATAAAATATTAAGGCAAAAGGGGTCGAAGAGCTTTCATGAAATAGGATGGATATCGTTCCTTTGTATCTGTGCACGCCGAAGCGAATCTTAGCAAAGGAAAAGGAAGGTTCATCGTCTTGATAACGGTATATAAATCGTTTCAAATACGTGACTTACCAGATAGGTATTTACTGTAAAAGTACCTACGCACGCACCTTCGATGTCGGAGAAAGTGAAAAGGCAATAGGGTGTGGGTGCCTGTTTAAGGGCAAGTGAGACCTGATCCGTAGTTACAACGTTGGTGTGAATTTGCTCTATCGGGTGATAAAAGGACTTGTTTTTATTAGTTTTTGTTTCTATTTGTATAGAAATTTCACAAAGCTTTAATTGTTATCTGAGACAATGCTGATTTCTCAATTGCAAGTACCTTAGGAAACGGCATTCATGTTTTGAACTTGTCGTTACCATCTCCAATTACTAGCTTATTTCTGATTCAGTTCGCACTACCTGCAAGTCAACAAAGAAAATTATACTTATTTATATTCATGTCTACCGACCCGGATTTTGATATATCAGCATACCGCCTCACGGTATAAAAGCCCAATGCATATGCCAAGTCTCTCGACTCAAGTGCAGTCACTGGGGTGGTTTGGGGCTTGGATAACTCGTCCACAAAGAATGCATGCGCTACTCCCAACTTCAGAATATTTGCGACACTTTATACACGGTATGCATTCAGATTGAAATCCAAGTTGGCCCTAAAGTGAGTTTGTTTGTCCACCAGTGCGCTCATGAACACTATCTTCTTTATGGACAATAATAGTGAGTATAGTGACTTCGTATGCTCACAATAGAACCCTAAAATGACGCTGAGTACTACAATTATCTCGTTTTGATTACCACAACCTATTTTAGTAGCTAATTCACAGCCCTTGATTTCGCTCTCAAACCTCCTGCCACATAATATACTACAAAATGTATCTAGGAAATTCTCAGAATTTTTTCTTTAACATTGCAACTAATAAGTCGTCTGTATTAATATTCCCCTTACAGTGAATTCGACTTATGTCCCGCAGCTCTGCAGGCACTGAGCAACGTGGACAAATTTTCCATTTGTTGAGGATCTGGACCCATCGCGCATTTATGTAGTTTCTTGCCAAACACTTCGGCTAGTAGGTGCCTTGTGTAGGGAAGTTGGACTGCAACGAATTTAGACGGCAGCCTGGTAATACATCGCAGTGTATATTTAGCGGCCTCCACGGCACATTTTGTCGTCTTGGATTCATGTTTACGACTAAAAATATGAGGGCTCAATCATCCAAGTCCTAGTAGAAATAGAAGGTAAACATTGACCCAAGGTCCGTGACACTGACATCGAACCATGGGCGAATCTCTTCCTCATTATAGATTCAAACTGGTAGCAGAACGCGCAACGTGGGTTCATCGCCGATTGGGTATAACATAAAGTGGGGGTTGGGAGTAAGGATGAGTTGCGTGTGGTGACTAAATGAATGGTAATGTCTTATATTATCGATGGCGAGTTGCTTACCAACGCAATCACAATGTGATGGAGGGTGAGTATTGAGTTTGGTTATACGCCACTTATGGTATATGCATTCAGATCTAACTAGATCTACGGTCAAGTTGGAATTTGGCGCATTGGAGTAATATTGGATGAGAACACCTTTGGCGCTATGGAGGGAGTGAGTGTATTCTACTTCCGACAGTTGTGTGTTACGCATCCAAGTCTCACTCTAGACTTCACCGCCAATAACAGTATTTTCAGATACGTCCAATGTGATCATGGAACTCTAATTTTCAAGTTCCTACTATTGTTCAAAAAATATACTGGATTGGCTCCTGGTCCGAGGATGACGGTTGATAAGTTACAAGCAGCTACTAATGAATACCGAATCAGTCTCTTATTCTTATATCGCCCCATGAAGGCCTGTGTAATAAGACTAGATATCTGTTACATCGTATTACAAGCTATTGGGTCGAATCGAAAGTACCGTACAATTAATTAATTGTTATATATTTTGGGTATTTATTACGCGGCTGTTTTTGATTTTTGAGATTGATTGGGAACCTCGGTCACAGTAACAGGTGACTTTGAACCCCACGTATAAGTAATATGGCGGACTCGGAGCAAACTCAAACGCAAGCACCAGCACCAGCACCAGTGCTAGCTACGAATGGAGATGGAGATGGCGAGAAGGTCTGGGGGAGAGGTGCGTGATTTAATATCTTTTATTTATTACTAAATCCAAGTTTGACACGTATTGCGATATTGCTTTTCGATTCGATTCGTAGTTTTGTTGGCGGGCGGTGTTGACTGGTACGAGGGCAACTAGCTATCAGATATCAGTTCGGGTACTCACTGCATCACTCTAGGTCGCGATTAGGTAAAAAAGAAAAAGCAGGTGTCGTTTCTGAGCACGAGAAACGGTGTGTCCAACCGAGACATATTCCTCATGTGCATCGCCTGACGAGAACGCTACCACCCTGATCATGATAATCATACAGCCCAGACCTGCTCCAACCGCACATCCTCCGTTCCCTTGCCAACATCAAGGCCACCTCCATCCACACATCAGGAACAAGCTGCCACGCGATCGTACTCGACACAGACGGCGCGGCGTGGATGTTCGGGCGCAACACCGCGAGCGCACTCGGCGTCCCAGGCGTCGACGAGGTCTCCGAGAACGCGCCGCGGCACCTCACGCCGCAGCAGCTCAAGGGCGCGAAGGGCACGACGTTTGTCCATGCTGCCTGTGGCCGGGCGCATTCGCTGCTCGTGGGGAGCGGGGGCGAGCTGTGGAGCGTCGGCGCGAACCAGTTTGGGCAGTGTGGGCATTCGGTGGCACATGCGGAGGTGGGCAGCTGGAAGATGGTGGATGGGCCGAAGGTGGGGGGGAAGAAGGAGAATGTCGTCAAGGCTGCGGCTGGGGTCAATTTTTCGATTGTGCTGACTGATACGGGCAAGGGTGAGTGGGTGATCGATTGCGTGCGCGGATTGATTGGGGCGGTGGTTCTCTTGTCGTGGTGTGATTGGATATAGATTTCTGACCATGATACGATGACAGTGTACGCGTTTGGAAGCGGAGAACATGGTCAACTGGGGAATGGGCGGACAGGAGAACATATTACGGCCGGGAACAAGACTGGGTATGATGTTCACTCCGATCCAGGTAGGCGCATCATTCTATATATCTATATCTATATCTCAATCTAAATCACGCCCGTCCTACACCTATAGTCCCCGTCAAAGGCCTTACAGGAAAAATCATCGTTGACATTGCGGCTGGGAATCAACATAGCATTCTCATGGACTCGGAAGGGTGAGTAGAGCGTACGCCTTAAATTCATCTGTAACTGACTTGTATTTCTGTCTCCCTTTCATTTCACAGGTTCGTATATGTCTTCGGCTACAACGGGTATTGTCGTCTCGGACTGGGCGACCAGCAGGATGGGCTTGTTCCCAAGTTGGTACCGCAGGTGGGTCTTTGCGTTTCGGTGTTTGCTTGCTTGCTGTTTTCTTTCTTGTTGTTTTCTTGCTTGCTGTTTTCTTTCTTGTTGTTTTCTTGCTTGCTGTTTTCTTTCTTGTTGTTTTCTTGCTTGCTTGCTGTTTTCTTGCTTGCTGTTTGCTTGCTTGCTGTTTGCTTGCTTGCTGTTTGCTTGCTTGCTGTTTGTTTGCTTGCTGTTTGCTTGCTTGCTTGCTTGCTGCTTGCTGTTTGTTTGTTCGCTGCTTGCTTGCTGTTTGCTTGCTTGCTGTTTGTTTCCTTGCTGCTTGCTTGCTTGCTGCTTGCTGTTTGTTTGCTCGCTGCTTGCTTGCTTGCTGTTTGCTTGCTTGCTGTTTGCTTGCTTGCTGTTTGCTTGCTTGCTGTTTGTTTGCTTGCTTGCTGTTTGCTTGCTTGCTGTTTGTTTGCTCGCTGCTTATTTGCTTGCTGTTTGTTTGCGTGCTGTTTGTTTGTTTACTGTTTGCGTTTTGCGGGTGTTTTGGATTCTGGTTCTCGGGGAGTCGCTTTTCGCATTTCAGTGATGTGACTTGCCCTTCCTCCCCATCACACCTTTCATGCTACGGCGCGCTTTGTTCTCTGATCATCGGTCTTTTGTTCTTCGATCCTTTGTTCTTCCTCTGCACGCGCAGCTATCCCAACATTTCGAGCTTCATTTTACGTCTCGATCTTCTTTTTCTTTCCTCCCAGGTTTAACTCCTTCCGCCATCCTTCGTATCTCCCTCTCGCCTTTCATCTCTTTCACACCCTAAAACAAACAACACAATGCTGACGTGCCGTCCTTTTCCTCCTCTCTCTCCTACGCAACACAACACCACACAGTTCGCAGGCCCAAAAGACCTCACGAGGGGATACAAGATCGCAGCGGGGCCGACTAATAGCGTGGTCATCGATAAGAATAAGATGTATTGGATGGCTGGGAAGGTGTGTTTTGCGTTTTGCCTTTCTTTCTTTCGGTTTTTGGTTTGTGGGTTTGGGCTGGGTTGGGCTGGGGTTTTGGTGTTGGTGTTGGGTGTGGATTGGGGTTTACTGGGTGTGGGTCTGCTATCATGATCTTCCTTATTATCCCCTCATCGTGGATAGCAGGTCTCATCGCGCGTTATGTTATCTATCATCGTCCCTACCCTCGCTACTGTTGGGTTTGGGGTACAGTGTCTGGACGCTAGTGCCATCCCTCTTCCCGGCTTTCGTCTTCCATTCTTCTATCTTCCTTTAATACCAACACCACTCAACTAACACCTCTCCCTTTCATTCCCCTAACAGTGGAAAAACTCCGGTGAAGGCTCCGTCGGTCAACCGTACACGACGTTTAAATATATGCCTGATATCATGTACGTTCTAATGTCTAATAATCTTCAATTTTTCATCTCTCTCTCCCTCTCTCTCCCCCACGACCCCCCTAATTTCTTCTTCTTCTCTCTATTTCGTTAATTTCCCATCATCTCATCTTTCCTCCGCCTCCGCCTCTTACCTCTCACCATTTACCATTCACCACCACTCGCCTTCAATCACTATCACTTAACTCACGCTCACCACCCATTAGGGGCTGCAAAATGACCCACGCATCAAGTGGAGGTGTTACTCATTTTGGATTGTGTCCGGACGATGATGAGTCTGTTATGACTATTGCTTGGTGTGTGTTTTCTTTATTCTGATGTGCTTTTCTTTCTTCTCTTTGGTTCGGGTTCATCATCTTTTTGTCTTTCTTTTCTTTTTGGCTGCTGGAACGCGTGTTTGTTTGTTGTGGACTGGGATGTGGATTTTGTGTTTCTTATGAGGCGCGGCTTTCCTTGGAAGGCTCGGGACGCATCGCGCCATGTCACGTCATTCTTGTTAATCCATGATCACAATGCCAAGATACCGGTTGCTGATCACCCTCTTGTTGTAGGGGCCAAAATGCTGCGAATGGTACATCCCGTATCTTATACAGTTGATATCCTACTAATGCAACCATTGTTATCGTCGTCGTGGTTGTAGGCGAACTTGGTCTGGGCGAAGAAGAGGCCAAAAGCGCAACAAAACCGACGCGTGTCATTCCCCTCGTCGGAGTTGGTATTTTTGCGTACGTCTACTTTTCATTTGGTACGATACCAATCCTGCATCTTTTAACTTCTATACTTCCCTGCCTCCCACACAAAAGCCTCGCAGCCGCCCAAAACACGACTTTTTACCTCGCCAAGCCAAGTCAGAAAGTATCAGACCTACCACGCCATCCTGCGCATCTCGAGGGGGTGCCAGATAAGTGTATTATCTGTGGGGTGGATAAGAGTGGTGGTAGTGAGGATGGCGATCCGGATCTGTTGGAATGTGAGAAGGTGTGTTGGCTATGTCTTTTCCCTTTTTTGTTCTTTATTCTTCGCTATTCCCTATCTTCGTTCAAATAGCTAATCAGAAGATTCCTTTTTTAGTGCGACACCCCCCACCACATCCACTGTCTCACCCCGCCTCTCCCCGCCATCCCAGAAGGGGAGTGGTTCTGTCCTGGCTGCACAGCCAAACCTGGCGCACCCATCGGGGACGTGCCGAACGCGGCGAGCGTGAAGTCGAAAGGCAAAGGGGCAAAGAAAGATGGGGCGGCGGGTGCGAAGAAAGCGGCTGCTGGGAGTGTACCGAAGAAGCCTGCGGCGCCGAAGAAGGAGGTGATTTATAAGGACGACGATGAGGATGAGGATGATGAGGATGATGAGGATGATTATGACGAGCCGAGGGGGAAGAAGAGGAAGGCGGGGCGGGGAAGGAAGAGGGGTGGTGGTGAGTGTTTTCTTTTCAACTTATGATGCGCGTGCGTGCGTGGTTGCTTATGTTGCTTTTTCCCTTTAGCGTCGAAGAAGAGGAGGTGATGGGTGTCGTGCTGCTATGCGGTAGTGATGGGATATGGAAGGAGGTGGTTGAAGGGGAAGGTAGGGACGAACCAAAATCAGTCGGCCCAGGAGGAAAAACTTGTCAAGACGAAAAAACGAAGAAAAAAAACGATCTAGCTTCTTTCCATATTATATTTTAATCACCTCACCTCACTCCGCGGTTCGATTCTTATTATCATTTTCGTTATTAAATGTGATATTGTCTATGACTCTCCCTCTATCTCTTTCTGTCGCCCTCTTGCGTTGTCCCTATGATTGTGACTGTTTTACCCCCAAATAGTGTATTAATATTCGCCCTGTTTCTTGCCCCGAGGAAAGTATTACACCCCCGTTTTTTTCGTTCATAGTTTTCTACTGTCTATTAAAATTTTTGTGTTTGAAATGCGGATTATTATAGAGCCATAAACTCAGTCTTATTTAATGTAAGCATTTAAACCTCAACCTCAAGCTGAAGACCCAAAATACTATACCTATCCCACCCCATATCTACACACCCCGCTTTTAATCCGCAAGATACGTCGCAACAAACCACGCAATAGCGACGCCCATACCAACAATAACCACCATCCCCAAAAGCACAAACACTACCAACTCCCACATGAACCCGCTTTGGTCCGCTGCCGCCGCCTGTCCCGCCCCACCGCGCTTCTTCCTCTCCAGCATCTGATCACGCTGCAAAATCCTCGCACGCGGGTCGGTGGAGACAATGCTCGCCTGCACGCCCTCCGCGGTGGGACTGGTCTGGATGCTGACGAAGGAGGGGTAGTGCCGCTCGACCCACTGCTCGATCTTGCCGCACATGATGCAAAGGGCCATATAGTTAGGGTCGGAAATGCGGGCCTTCGTGTGGATTTTGCGCGCATAGTCGCGGAAGATGAGCGCGACTTCGCGGGGGTTTGTGGAGCGCATTATGAGCTGTTGGGTAGAGCGTTAATTACTTTTTTTGTTCAAGAGAAAGGATTTAAAAAAAAAAAAATTATAATATGATATAAAATCAAATGAAAACCACGCCTACCTGCACCGCCTGTCCCTTCCTGATCTTGACATTTCGATGAAGCACATTCGTATTCATGAAACACGTTTCCAGCGTCGCAATGGCCATTGTCGCGGGGATAGCGCAAAAGTTGAACACACTCTGGTTCTTCAACAACGTCAAGTAATCCAGCGCGTCTGGCACATGGCGCAGCGCGTCAAGGGTCATCTCGCTCAGCGCAAACAGTGCCCGCTCCTCATTCTTAGGGTCGTGCAGTTCCTGCGGGTGCGCGAACCCGTAGCGGGCCCACAGTTCCCTGGGCCAGAAGAGGCGATTCGTGTCGACGTCCTCGCGGTAATCCCGCAGGATGTTCGTCTTCTGCAGGAGCATGCCCATCGAGTTTGATAGCACGAGCTCGTCCCCCAGCCACGGCGCCTCCTTCCCCGACGCAGAAAACAGCCGGGAGAGGCCCTCCCCGACGAGGCCTGCGACGTAGTGGCAGTACAGATCGTATTCCTCCAGGGTCTCGACGCCGAATTGTGATTTTGTGTCTGCGCGGTGGCAGAAATCGGCCATGCCTGTGGCCATTTTGCGTGTGATGTCCGTGATGGGGTCTTTATACCGCGGCTCGAGACGCATGACTTCGTCGATGACGATGTCGAATTCGACGAGGAGCTGGCGGTCTTTTTCTTCTTGTCGGACACCGTTGTACGTCCACCCCGGTGCGCTGAGTTTTGTGTGGAAACTGCGCAATATGGGCTGTTTCACTTCATCCGGGAGACTTGTGTCGTCTTCGACGGTGTCTAGGCCACGCAGTACGAGGTAATATAAACATATCTAGGATCACAAGCCCGACATTTCTCTAAGAATTGAGACCAACAGTCAATAAACCATTTCCTACTCACAATACGAGCCAAATCCCCATCCAGTTCTTTAATGACAGCAGAAAAACTCCTACTTGTCTTGTCCAAAAAGGTCCAACAACGCCGCATGGACTCACGGTCCCACCCTGAGGTCTCGTGCTCCTCCTGTGCCGCAATATCTCGCTTTTTCTCGTACCATAAGCGGAAAGCTATGAGGGCTCTTAACTCTTCTGGATGTGTGACGCCAAGCTTGAGCATCTCTAGAATAAAAGAGAGCTTCATGGTCGTAGAAGGGAACTGAGGAGAAGTGGGGGATGGGGATTAAAGGCCGACCTCAGCCCACTTTTCACAATTATGCTATGACTAAGCGGACTTCGTAAGCGGGATGTCTTCCCTTGTTCTATGGTTTTCCTGTCTAAGAAATGGGATATTGTTTTGTAGTTGAATTGACATAAGAAGGAGGCTTTGTTTAAGGGAATTGTAATTCATTATGAAGCTGAAAGTCACAAAAAAAGAGCAGAAGACCTGGGTGGTCTTAAATCCCTCACGATAGGATCTCGCTTAGGCCTCCATCAATTGATTGGGTCAATCGGCTAAGCAGCCGTACAGCAGTGCTTGTAAAAGGGTTTCTATGGTGCCGGTCATCTAGTCACCTCTACTTTATGTATTATTTTTTGTGGAGTGTTTCAGGATAGATAGAGTAGTACTACACTCTAACCCTGCTGGGTTACCAACTCCCTTATGCCAGGTAAGATATAAATGATTCCTGTAGTGTTTTGATTTTCTCATGCATCATGCAAGGGTCCGAACCTATGTAGAGGTCTGAATTTAATATATCTTTTTCAAAATTCCTAAAAACAGGAAAAATAGCCAATAAATAAATAAATAAATAAATACTCCATTAAAGAGTTAATAAAATAAAGAAGTCAAACATAGAGGGCCAGACAAACCTGGAAAAGAGGCTTGGAAGTTCAGTTCCTAGTGGGGATTTATTAATAAATAAATAATATAGCCGAGGATCACGTGACGTTTTTTTATTTACATAATACATTTATATAGCATCGCATAACTAAGATACATAGTTGGGGAGAGAACTACCCTAGCGGTCGGTCGAGAAAAGGTGGGATATGAATGCAGCGGGTTGGGATACGTGGGAGGGTCTAATGCAGGGCGAGGGTGATTAGGTCTTCCGGAAAGACGTGACTTCTTTTTTTTTTTTTTTTTTTTTTTGATATATTTGTATCCCGCTTCAAGTAACAAGGACTAACTGCGGAGGGGCATGGTTTATAGAAGGTGCGGCAAAATATTCAACCCAAAATCATCTCCCTCAGTTTTGAGAATTTTTAGAATTCGTCTAGCAATTCTGTTCTAAGCCCTATCGTGTGTTTTGGCAAGGAATAAGGGTCTCGACTTCTATGGCCAAAGTATAACATATTATACAAAAGTGGTGGTGACTATGTGAACGGTGGATTTTACGAAAATGGTTTGTGCCAAGCCGGTAGAAAATGGGCTACATGTTCATATTGGTGTCATCGTGTCGAGAGAACATCCACACGAATATGCACATACGCCAGAAGGCGACGATAAGGTCACGCAGAGCTTTCCTATACCTGATATGCAAGATTTTTATCTTTCAACATTCTTCCTAATAACAGTCAAGTTACATTAGAACAGCGTACCAAAGTCTGACCGGTGTGTGCGCCGGTTCCATGAATATGTCCAAATTGAACTGTCAACCATATATCAGCTTTGGCGATCTTAAAAAAATAAATTGATTTTTAAATATGCCGTAGAGCTTTGTGACGTAGTGAAAAAATGACAGCGGACAATTGCTTTGAGTGATATAGGGCACACTTACATTTCATGAACTCGGGAAATGATGTCAATTTCGAACTCTTCATATCTCTCTGCTCGCTTGAACGATGTATCGATGGTGGGTTGCTTAGTTGTCACCAGAAATTCACTCATACGAGGTAACATGCAAATAACCACTGTAAATGGTTAGTGGCCGGATACCTCGATGATTCTTGCGTGACGAGCATATTTTTCGGCGCTGGGAAGTTTTTGATGTTCTTTGTATAATTAATTGGATTGTACTTGTATCTCAATGTATTACAAGACGAGAGTGTAAGATAAAACCCACCTTTCAGACTAGTACCATGAGTCTTTCTCTTGATGCGCCAATGAATGACGAATTAAGGGAAAGCCGGCGAGGGGTTGCATCAACGAGTTGCCAGCCCAAATTTCGAAGGAAAAAATTGAAGATTTCAATAATTACAAGAGGTGTCCTACTAGGGCAGGGATTTACATGAGAGTGAGGATTCCGTGATACTATACTAATCTGTGGAAATTGGAGAAGGTCATTCGGAACATAAAATTCGAACCGTGGTGGCTGTAAGATACCATGCTCAAGGCTCCCATTTGGACTACGGTGCCAGTTAGCTGGAGACTGAAAGGTTGTTGAATCAACCTCACTCGGTGGTAGCAGACAGTATAAGGTTATCTTTGTTGTAAAATGGTAGAATGTAAGATATACCAGGATAGGGTAGATGTTCGGTGTGAGTGGGAATAACTGCTTACTACTCTTATGACGCTTGATCCCTAAATATATATATACCTCTGGTAAACGCAAGGAAAAGGGTCAGATAATGGCTAAGGAACAAGGGGATTATGACTTCTGATCAGGGCAGTGAAACAAGGGGAATAGATCTCGATTGGGAGTATCGAGGGAAGATGGATTGATGGTACCCAAGGAGAAGGTCATAGTAAGATCTCGATTAGGGGTATCGAGGGGATATGGACAAGGAGAAAGTCGTAGTAAGACAGCCAGGATTACAGAGACCAAGTTTTTAAATTTCTAAATTATTTCTGAACTGTTTACTCACGGCATAGTCTAGCAGCAACAAAGCCACATGTGTAGTGCTGCCTGTTCTTTAAAGTTTGTAATAACATCTCTATGGTCAGTAAGGAGTGCATGTAAATATTCAATGTTCTATTCAGAGAGGTTTCTAATATAGAGATGCCCATCGTGCCCCTTTCGATGACAATTACATCTGCAAAATATGCTAAACTCCGGAGTACTTAGTACACTTATAAATAAATAAAAACACTTACTGAATGATTGGCTGTTCATTATTCCACCTTAATGTAATGTTACTAGAGCATGTTGGGGTAATTTTGGCTCATATATCAAACATCAGGGATTTGGGAATGTCTACACCCATTATCTAGATTACCTAGCCTCCCTAGACTCCCTAGATGTATAGTGTAAGGATATGCAACGGGATTTCATGTGGGTGACGGGATGACAAAGTCTCTACCGAAATACATGTGATGACTAAGCTACTGTACAGTACTAAATAGCTGAGTGTAGTCAGACTGTGAGCACTCTCAACAGCTTGCAATATTCTAACATATAGTAAGCTTTTACACCGACTAGTAAATAGGGATTTCGCCAAAGTAGTGTGTCTAGCCATGTCTAGCCGAGCTAGCTAGCTCTCCTAGATGGCTCTAGACAATATAGATGGGTGAGCCTAAATACCCACTCTGACGTGGGAATATTACATTAGGCGACAGCACCCACATGCTTTGTAACACATATTCGTGTCGTTCGCGTCGCGTTTGTTTGGTCACACCATCAAATAAAATTAATTTTGATCACCAGATGACTCAGATCTTCTGCGACGAGGAAAAATATGACAGGAATACACTTCGCCAGCCATTCCCTTGCAAGTACAGCACAAAGCGCACTGAAGATTGGCCTTACTGTACTCTGTGATGCTCTGCAATATGACAATGTCGAAGTGGTTGCAGTCAACAAGTAAATAAGTAGCCGTCTTCCATGTGGATTCAAATTTAGCTGAATGTCACTTTAGCCCTTTCCTTGACCCCGAGTATGTTGTAAGTCCATCACACACAATTGATTCGAAGCATTCCTTTAAAAGTAACCTGTCAGAGCTACTCATTCAAATATGTACAATTCAACCCACGGTCGCTTCAAGGGTGAGGTTGCACTAAAGGATGGCTGCCTCATCGTGAATGGTTTCGGATGTTTGTGGTCGGTGCTCTGGCCCCGCATTCTGTATAACGACTGTTCAGTTTTTTTTTTTTTTTCATTTGCCAAAGTGTGGGCTTTCTCATGGTCCGAAAACCAGTTCCCCCGCGATTCCGCTTGCATACACGTCAAAATCTGTTTGTTCTATGCTGGCAGCCTGCTCGAATCGTGCCCACTTTTGCAGATCTATTGGAGAGGGGAGGAGGGGTGCTCCCCTCGCTGCGTATTTCTGTGCTATATACCAGGAGATGGCACGACTTTCGAATATTTGCGTGAGGCCGTCAGAAAGGACAGGGACTTGGCCAAAAGGGGTGGAGCGTCGAGATGTACGTATCGGTTTTGTGAAGCTAAAGAAGAATCCTTTGTAGATACTTCACCTGTGAGGACACGTTATTGTCAGCAAGTTGTCGAAGCTGTCACTGCCTGCCTTTGCTTAGGTCGATTTGAATCAATTCGTACGGGACTTGTTTTTCCTTGAGGACCATTGCATTGCTGATATCATTTCTGACATCTCAGCCAGATTTCGAATGCGTCCTGCACAACCAACTGTCTCACTCCCCTTGCAAATTATCATACACTCAGTATCATCTCACCACCCACCATCGTTGGTGACTTCCTTGCGACTCCTGGCCTATTTCCATTCATATTCCAAATGTCATCTTCTGTTACGACCGGACAATCCCGCCGGACTCCGGGCACTAACCCGTACGCCCCCACATGCTACAAGCACCAATCGTCTGCTTATAGGATTTCCCGCCCGGACTCCGTTACATCAAGACTCGTTACGTTCGACCTCATTACGACACATATCAGTCACCGGACTTCCCCCGGACTCCATCTCTGTCTATGTCCGTCTTCGTCCCACGCATCAGTCACCGGTCCCCGCTTAGAATCCCGTCACCGCTCTAATCGAGCCCCGTTCCCATTTTAGTCAAATGACCTGTCACGATTTAGGACTCCGCTCCTGCTCCATTTCCCGTTATGGGTTATGCTTTGTCACGATTCGGACTCCACTCCATTCCGTTCCGTTCCTAATACCAATTTGGTGTTTACTATTCCCATTTCATGTTTTGTTAGTTTCGTTTCATTATTACTGGATTTGGTATGTCATGCATTCCACGGTCTATATAAACTGGCAGATGTTGTACATACAATCCAGTCAGAAAATTAGCTTAGATTTCCCCCAGTAATCTAATAATATTTTCCGCTCTAAAACCTTACTCGATTCACATCGCTCGCACTAGTCGGAGCCCACGGGCTCCGGCACATCTATCTCTCTCAACCAACTCGACTCACGACCCACGACCTCCGACTTACGACCCACGACCTGACTTACGACCTACGACCCACGAACCCCACCCGGACTCCCCGGGATCCCCGTCCGTCCATTTGAAATTGGACAACACAATCTAGCAAGGGCGCAGCCTATAAGCTGAAGCCAAGTCCTACCGGATATCCCGCGGGTTTCTCCGGAGACCCAGCCTGTGTGTGTATCCTAACAGTATTTTCTGACTAATACTCGCAGATTGTTTTCATTATGCCACCAAGAAGAAGTACACGCGCACAGTCATCAATGCCTGGACCGTCGACTCTTCATTCCCCGTTAACTCTGTATACCAGTCAGATGCTTGCGAACCAGTCGGAACCCATGGAAGAAGCCCGTATCGAAGAAGTCCCGGAAAACCTGGACGATTCCGAGAACGAGTACGATTCCGTGGCCCCCGACAAGGGCAAAGGTGTCAAAATCCCTCTCAGAATCCCTCCGCCTCTCCAATGACCGCATTTGGGGGATCCTACTTCTGAATTTTTAGCAGGAACCATAGATAAATTCATGACTCACCTGCTCGAAGAACGAAAGAAAAAGGAACAAGAACCTCCACGGTCAAAAGTCAATGCTCTGGAACCCTTCACGGGTTCCAACCCAAACAAACTCTCTACTTTCCTCATGCAATGTCGCTTCAACTTCCGTGATCGTGCCGCTGCATTCTCCACGGACTGCCGAAAAGTCAATTACGCACTGTCATATTTGTCGGGATCCGCGTTGAAATGGTTTGAACTGGCTTTTAGCAAAATTTCCGAGGAAGAGCCGCTCTGGCTTGAAAATTGGGAGGCGTTTGTTGAGGAGCTTGAAACCAACTTCGGCCCGTATGACCCGACAGGAGAAGCCGAGAATAGTCTCACAAATCTTCGTATGAAGGACACGCAGCGCATAACGGACTACATTGTCCAATTCAATAATCTTGCAGCTCGTTGTCAGTGGGGCAATCCCGCTCTCCGCCACCAATTGTACGCCGGTCTGCCGTCCCACCTTAAAGACGAAGTCTCGAAAGGAGAAGATGGCAAGCCAAAAACCCTGTCCCATATGCGCCTCAAAGCTCAAAACGTGGACGCACGTTATTGGGAACGTCATGCGGAAGTTGCCCGCGAGACATCCACAGACAAAGTAAACAAGTCCAAGGACAAAAACAATAACACCAATTCGTCAACCAGCAACCAGAACTCCACGCAATCCGACAAGAAGAACGATAAAAAGTCTTCAAACAACAACAACAACAATAAGGACAACAAGGACAACAACAAGGGTCAACAGTCCGGCAAGCAAGCCGGAAAACCCGACCTCTCAGGCAAACTCAGACCCAATGGCAAATTGACTCCCACAAGAAAGACAACGTCGTATGGACAACAACCTCTGTCTCTTGTGCGGGAAACCTGGTCATCGAGTCCCGGAATGTCCGTTGGCAAAAGCAAACTCTTCAAAGGGTTGATCAGCCAAAGCCTCCATGGAAACCCCGTTGAAGGACAAACCGGCTGCCGATTCGAAAAAAGGAGTAAACAACCCCGCGGACTCCGTGCGGGTTAGGGGTTGTGTTGCCTCTCCGCGCATTCAAGAGTTCACTCGCCTCAACACATCCGCTCTTTCACATTCTGATTCATTTTTCGTTAAACTTATGTCTAATATGATCCCGAAATTCGTTTTTTCAGCTCTCATAGATTCCGGCTCGACTCATTGTTTTTTAGATACAAAATTCACGCAAAAAAATTCTTTGTCAACTTATTCAATAAATCCGGTTGGTCTCCACCTCTTTGATGGCACAAGTAATTCGGTTGTTACCCAAGCTTGTGATTTACCCATCAATTTCCCTTGTTGAACATCTCAATTGGTCACTTTCTATGTGACCCAGTTAGACTCAAGTTGCTCGGTGGTCCTAGGACATAACTGGCTTACCCGCTACAATCCGTTGATTGACTGGATAGCTAACAGTATAACATTCCGGACTCCCGCGGCGACTGAGGAAACTGCGCCTGTCTCGGCCTCCACGGCACCCATGGCCTTCCCGGCACCTGCAGTCTTGTAATGTATTCAGGGGATTCTCTTAGATAGCTCAATATATGCTATAGTGTCACAGAGCTTCAACAATAAAACAAGCAAAGGTCCAGTAATTTAAATACTGATAGATTAATGAGCTGCGCTATGAAGCTTAAACAACTCAAATCAATGCTTATTTTGATTATTGAAAGGTTCAATAGAACTGTGTATGACTCTTTTAGCAAATACAAGAACTATTCCTTGAGAATAGGGGCTGGAAGCTGAATATATGCGCAGTAACTTGGCAGAGACTTGATATAAGAGCTTCAGATTCTTGTATGCTTATTTGTAACTATTAATAGTTATTTAACAAGGTGTTAAATAATTTATTAATAGAGAAAATAAATTGTATTGGATTATCTGAGTGCTTGTACTTGATTAATTCAATAAACTTAGGGCTGGGCCTTGAGTAATCTAGTATTGGCAGGGATTTCAGTAAGGATACTTAGATACTTATTAGGTTTATTATCTAATTAATAAGCCTAAAGGGTAGCTGTGAGGCTGGGGAACTTAGATGATTAGCTAAGTCCAAAAGTTGCTGACAAAGATTCAAGATGCTGCAAGTGTAGGTGCTTGCAGTGAGTGTATCAGACTAAGGCTATTATTGTCCTTAGGATGATTAGATAAGCTGGTGCTGTGCTGCAAATATGTGTGAGATAAGATGATTTTATTGGAAACTTAGCCCTCCTTATATACATTTTGATAACTCAATGATTAGCTAACTATTTAGTTTATGAGGTCATTAGTGAGATCATAATGACCTCATATTCTACTCATTATTTACCCTTTGTTTAACATGTGATTCCCTTCTCTGAGACAAGGGTTCTAACCTCTTGCTTGAACATGAAGGTTCAAGGCCGCGGTCCCGGGACGGGAGCAAACGACGAGTCGGCGGAACCTAATAATGACTCGGGTAGTCACGTTCGTGACTTGTGTGACTCGGGTAGTCACATTCGTGACTTGTGTGACTCGGGTGGTCACATTCGTGACCTTTGTGACATCCCGACACTGGAGGCTTATGTAATAAGTCACATGACTCCAAAAATGCGCAAACTAGGCTGCACAAGGTGCCGAAAGGTAATAACTAAGTAAATAAAATATAAATAATTAGTTAAAAATTATAATAAATTAACTAAGATATAATAGCATAATATGAGTTCATATATGCTATTATTATGCGAAGTTAAAAGGAATAGAGCCTATATTTCACAATAAAAATATAATAAAAATACAATAAATTCGAAAGAATATTAAATAATCCACAGAAAATTAAGAGGATATTATGATATGATGCTGATACATCACAAGTCTCGAGGACTCCTGTGATCCCTACGGCACCTATAGCTTCCCCGGAACCCACGGCACCTCCATCCATTTCTCTGATTAATGCTGCAGCTTTTATTAGGGCTTCAAAAATGGATGGGTCCCAGGCGTTCACTATCAACTTAAAAATTGATAAAGCAACTGGACGTTTTTCAACCCCAGTATCTGAATCTGAGCAAGCCACTGACCTAGAAGGCGTCCCGGAGAAATATCATGACTTCGTGGATGTTTTTAGCAAGCGGAAAGCTGACCGGCTTCCGCCTCACAGAGAATACGACTTAAAAATCAATCTTGAAGATGGCGCCCAGCCACCCCTAGGACATATTTACCTGCTTTCGTCCACGGAACTATCCGCAATCTGTGATTTCCTGGATGAACATTTGTCCATAGGTTTTATTCGACCCTCAAAGTCTCCTTTTGGAGCACCTGTTCTCTTTGTCAGAAAAAAGGATGGATCCCTTCAACTATGTGTTGATTTTAGAGGACTCAATGCTGTCACCAAGAAGGATAAATATCCACTCCCACTTATATCTGACCTGCTCGATGCTCCGCAGAATGCCTGGATTTACACCAAAATAGATCTCAAGCACGCCTATCATTTGGTCCAGATTGCCGTGGGCGACGAATGGAAAACCACTTTTAGAACCCGTTATGGTGCCTTTGAGTGGTTGGTCATCCCTTTTGGACTCACCAATGCTCCGTCTGTTTTTCAGCATTTTATCAACGACATTTTCTCCGACATGCTCGATGTATGCGTCATTGTTTACTTGGACGACATTCTTATCTACTCTGAGAATCCCGCAGAACACGACAAACAAGTCCGTGAAGTTCTCCGGAGGCTCAGACAACATGGTTTATTCGCAAATGGTAAAAAATGTACTTTTGACACGGACTCCGTGGAATACCTAGGTTTCATGATGGGACCCAATGGACTCTGCATGGACGAAACTAAAGTGCAGGTCATCAAAGATTGGCCCGAACCCCGAAAAGTTAAAGATATACAATCCTTCCTCGGCTTTGCCAATTTTTACAGATGTTTTATCCGTGGATATTCCGACATCACGGTACCCCTTACCCGTCTTACGCGTAAGGGTACTCCGTGGAATTTTAATGATAAGTGTCAAAAAGCTTTCAATCTTTTAAAAAATTCTTTTTCTACAGCTCCTATTCTGTCACATTGGAAACCGGACTTCCCGCTCATTGTTGAAACGGACGCCTCCGACTATGCACTTGGAGCCATTCTCTCTATCCAGGACTCCGACAGAGAAGTCCATCCTGTGGCTTTTCTGTCCCGGACTTTTACCGGAGCAGAGCTCAACTACAACGTTCATGATAAAGAACTTCTGGCAATCTTTTCAGCTTTCAAAGCGTGGTGACACTATTTGGAAGGTTCAGGAGCTCCTATTGACATTGTAACAGATCACAAAAACCTGGAATACTTTTCTACCACAAAACTCTTGACCCACCGGCAGGCCCGCTGGTCTGAATATCTCTCTGCCTTCAACATGATTATCCATTTTCGACCCGGCCATCTCGGCGGCAAACCCGACACTTTAACTAGACAATGGGATGTCTATCCTAAAGAGGGGAGCAACGACTATGCAACGGTAAATCCACACAACCTGAAACCTATTTTCACGAATCAACAGCTTACCGCATCGGTCCGAGCAACTTTCCTCGTCAATCCCATTGTCCGTGGAATTATCATTATGGATATCGAGAAGTTACATCAAGATATTCTAGCGGCAATTCCGCTAGACCCAGTTACTAAAGCTCATCTGGACAATCCTGTGGACCCCAATCAACCTCGGTGGTCTCTTGATCAACATGGTTTCATTAGACTTGACAATCGTATCTATGTACCGGACTCCGACGGCCTCCGCCTCAGGATCCTTCAATACAAACATGATCATCCACTCTCAGGACATTTCGGATACAACAAAACTCTATCATTAATAAGAAGAGAATACACTTGGCCCGGACTCCGTGGATTCGTTAAGCACTATTGTAAATCTTGCAATACTTGTCCCCGCTCGAAATCTCAGCGACACAAGCCATACGGCCTTTTGAAACAACTCCCGGTACCGGAACACCCGTGGAATTCTATCTCTATGGATTTCATTGAACACCTACCGGATTCTGAAGGCTTTTCTGCTATTCTAGTCATTGTTGACAGATTCTCAAAACAAGGTATCTTCATCCCTACTTATGATACAATTACGTCCGTGCAGTTAGCGGAACTTTTCATTATCCACGTATTTTCCAAGCACGGAGTTCCGTCCCACATGACTTCTGATAGAGGATCAGAGTTCGTGTCTCACTTCTTTAGATCCCTTGGAAAATCCTTGGACATGACACTACATTTCACGTCCGGACATCATCCAGAAGGTGACGGACAAACCAAATGTGTCAACCAGACATTGGAACAATACCTCCACGTATATTGCAACTACCAACAGGACAATTGGAAGACCTTGTTACCACTTGCAGAGTTTTCTTACAACAATGCACCTTCAGCCACCACTGGCGTTTCCCCGTTCTTTGCAAATAAAGGATATAATCCAAATATTACAGTACATCCAGAACGAAATCTTGCCTCTGCTCGCGCTCAAGAGTTCACCACGGACCTCTACGAGCTCCACGAGGAACTCCGGACTGCAATATTGTCCGCCCAAGAGCAATACCAACATTCAGTGGACAAACACCGGATCCCACCACCCAACTTCAAGATTGGTGACCATGTTTATGTCAAAGCTCAATTCTTCCAGACTACCCGTCCATCAAAGAAGCTTGCTGAAAAATATTTAGGCCCGTTTGAAATTATTGCACAAGTAGGTTCAGTTTCTTGGACTCTACAGCTTCCGGATAGCATGCGCGCGGTACACCCGGTATTTCATGTTTCTATGCTTAAACCTTGTACTGCTAACACTATCCTGGATCGCGTGCAATCTCCGCCTCCTCCTGTCATCATTGACGGAGAACCCGAGTTTGAAATCTCACAGATTTTAGATTCAAAAATTGATAAGCATCGACGCACTTGTAAACTGCTTTACTTGGTCAAGTGGGCGGGTTACGAGGGCACCGATGAAGAGACTTCATGGATTTTGGCCACGGAACTCAGTAATGCCATGGAAATCGTTACTGACTTTCATACAGCTTACCCGCTCAAACCTGGACCATTATCATCTCTCTGACCACACTCCGCAGACCCCGTGTTATGTTTGGACTCATTTTCATTATTCCCTGTCGCCCTATGTCTCTCTTTGCTTTTACAGGTTCTGACATGTCTTGTCAAGTCTTTAAGTGGATTCTCCGCGGACTTTGGCTTTGACTTTTAATTTTTATGTTTTTTCTTTCACGCTTTGCTTTTATGATTCAAATTATTTTTTAATTCTATACTACTTTTCAGTCTACATTTATGGGACTGTGTTTTTTCCCTGCCTCCTCAGCTACCTCTCCAGGAAGCTCCACGATCTCCAGGGCAACCCCCTCCTCATCTGACCCGGCATCCTCGGAACTCCCGATCTGCAGCTCTTCATAGACATAGCCGCCATACTCCACCAGGAACTTCCAAAACTCCTCACAGAGTCCAGACAACTCCTTTGCCACCACAATTTGGACCTTGTTGCTCTTCTGGAGCAACTCGTTTTGGGCCTCGATGCCCTCGGCGATCCGTCCAAGGACCTCGTCCAACCCGGACAACCCATCCGTCCCGCTTATGTCTCGCGTCCCGTACCCCATGGCCTGCTCATGCACAAGTGAGCACCTTGCCTTGAGGTGCACGCATTGGTAACATCCTGGACCCTGGCCAGACTTTCTGTTGCATTCCGTGTTCCGGTCATTGCAACCAGAACACCGCGGCTTGTTCCACGTTGGAAGACGGACTGGTGCCGCCTTCCTTGCCTTCTGTTGATATGGTCAGTTTCCACGGGTATCCCACGGACATGAGGCCTACCTTTTGGGGGCTCTCTGGCTCCCCCTCGGACTCGGACTCCACCTCTGTCGCTTTGTGCTGAAAATAACAAGTCAGTAAAGTTCGACAAGTGAGATTTGGAACTTACCTTTCCCGCAACAATGGCGGCCCTCTCCGCGGCCAACCGGGCTTTCTCTGCAGCCACCTGGGTGTTCTCTGTGGCCACTCGCGCAGCCTCCTCTGCCTCACATTCCCTCTCCTTCGCGGCCTCTTCCTCCACGGCCAACGCTTCCTGGTACTCTCTGTCCAGGGCCTCCTCGGCCTCCCTAGCCTCTCTCTCTGCTGCTTCACGAAGCTGGCGCTGCTCTTCTCGCCGTGCCAACAATTGGGCCGCACTCCAAGGTGCCCGATACAGAGAGCCCGTGGAGGGCCCTGCTGTAGGCATTGCCTTGTGTGGTGTTGGTTTTGGTCCCATAGTGACGAAGATGGGGGTAATGAAGAAGAAGAAATTTCTATTTTTTCAAAATTTTATATAGGCTTGTCGTGTTTGAACCTTACCTTCCAGATCACATGACTCTTTGACACATACATGTAACCGACATGACTTTTGACACATGCGTGTAGCCGACAAGAACCTTATTTAGGTCTAGAGCCGCTTTGGGACTTCGGCATAAAGGGAGGATACTGTTACAACCGGACAATCCCGCCAGACTCCGGGCACTAACCCGTACGCCCCCACGCGCTACAAGCACCAATCGTCTGCTTATAGGATTTCCCGCCCGGACTCCGTTACATCAAGACTCGTTATGTTCAACCTCATTACGACACATATCAGTCACCGGACTTCCCCCGGACTCCGTCTCTGTCTATGTCCATCTTCGTCCCACGCATCAGTCACCGGTCCCCACTTAGAATCCCATCACCGCTCTAATCGAGCCCCGTTCCCGTTTTAGTCAAATGACCTGTCACGATTTAGGACTCCGCTCCCGCTCCATTTCCCGTTATGGGTTATGCTTTGTCACGATTTGGACTCCGCTCCGTTCCGTTCCTAACACCAATTTGGTGTTTACTATTCCCGTTTCATGTTTTGTTAGTTTCGTTTCATTATTACTGGATTTGGTATGTCATGCATTCCACGGTCTATATAAACTGGCAGATGTTGTACATACAATCCAGTCAGAAAATTAGCTTAGATTTCCCCCAGTAATCTAATAATATTTTCCGCTCTAAAACCTTACTCGATTCACATCGCTCGCACTAGTCGGAGCCCACGGGCTCCGGCGCATCTATCTCTCTCAACCAACTCGACTTATGACCCACAACCTCTGACTTACGACCCACGACCCGACTTATGACCTACGACCTACGAACCCCGCCTGGACTCCCCAGGATCCCCGTCCGTCCGTTTGAAATTGGACAACACGATCTAGCGAGGGCGCAGCCTATAAGCTGAAGCCAAGTCCTACCGGATATCCCACGGGTTTCTCCGGAGACCCGGCCTGTGTGTGTATCCTAACATCTTCCCACTGCCTCCTACTCTAACCACTCCCTTTCACTGGACTCTACGGGTCAAATCCGAGAACCTGAATGAGCTATGCCACAGCCTGCTTGCAGGTAGCTATTCTGTCTCTCCTGCATTGTCTCCCATCATGTCAATTATCAAAGTTTGATTATATTAATAAAGACGTATATTCCACATAATGTTTAGCCAAGCCTGTCCAATAAAATGTCCTTTCTCAGATAAGCTAAACTTTTTGTTGCACTGTAAAGCTGCATTAAGGATGATCGTGAGACTGAGTCAAGACCCACATCCGTTTCTACAAATCTCCAAGTACTAATTCTTGCTTTTCTGCTCTGTGTGCATCCAATGTGGCCTAGTGTCTTTTTCTAAATATATTCATATTAGATGTGGTTTGTTAATTCTAGAAGGCACATACTGGGAACATAATGTTTTTTAAGATGCCAATTGGTCATTCGAGATTGTATTTTCAACCATTCCTTCCAAGTGTCACCTGGCAACTGAAAACAATAAGGGTTTTCAGAGTATACCTCTTCAGTGAGGAGTCGCTTGATAGCTAGCTTCACTGCTTCCACTATCATAATTATGTGGATATCTGAGTCGTCTGGTGAAACTGAATTTTATTTAATGGTGTGACCAAACAAACGTGACACAAACGACGCTAATATGTGTTACAAAGCATGTGGGTGCTGTCACCTAATGTAATATTCCCATGTCAGAGTGGGTATTTAGGCTCACCCCAATATAGATGGTATACTTACTGATCTTCCCACTTTCTTGATGAAGGGCAGCCCATGCTCTTCATCATTGTCCAATCCACTGGCATGTCCATTGTTGGACATATTGGATATATTATTGGGACAGCCTTTTGACAAGATTGCCTTGAATATTGCCAATGTCTTTTCAAATACTTCTTTTTTTGCATCATGTGAATGGTCATATATGTAGATACCCTTGTATTAATACCCATTACTTCAGCCCCAACAAATGCATACTTCTTAATAGGTGGACCTACAGTATAGCCCAGGGAAACATGAGGTTAAATCAATATAAGTACAATTAAAACATTCAACATTCACTTGCAGTGTAGTTTTGTTTGGTAACAGAGTGCCAGCTTCTCTGACTTGGCCAAGATATGTCACTAAATATCTTTATGACCTCCTTTGCTATCTCCCAGAGAAAATTGCATATTGCCCTTTGGATGAATCCAGGATGCAGTCAGTATCAAATCTGTGAGCAACTCCTTTCCCAGCAACAGATCCTGTCTCAGGATATTCAACAATTGTCCCCACTGGTTGGTCAATGATAGCCTGAACCCTTGTCTTGCAAGTGATTATATATGTAATTTGGGTGTAAACACAGCAGCAGGTGAATCATACTGAAGATCAGATAAACCAAGGTGTGATTGACCAGGATCTTCCACAGGAAAATCACAAAGGAAGGCAGCCAATGCATCTGGGATATGGTTTGATTCAATGAGTCCAGCTCCACTAAGAATTTTGTGTGTATTGTGAAGTGCTTCATGAAATAGAATGACAGATTACCCCATGGGTACTAACTATTACCTTAGAAATATTCCTAAAGCATGTAATAACTATCAGGAAAATAGGAGAAAATTACCAGGAACAATATTAAAGAGTCTCTAAGGTCAAACCAGTCAAAGGAATTTATGAGTGAGCTGGTGACCCTAGGAGGGGATTTGAAACTGTAAATAGTTGGGAAACTGGTTAATATACATATACTGTAGATAGAAATGATACAGGATTAAAGAAGCAAGAAATTGAATCCCCTTACACATTCATCCCTTGAATAACAACTATTCCAACTGCATATCAATTATGATTTGAATTGCATTGTCAGCAGTGTCCAGGTTGGCTCAGGTAATATGACCATCAATCAGTCAGAGGTCAATCTCTGAAATAGTGGGATCAGCATCTACACACTCCTGTCCTTTCACATGTACAGTTTTATGTTGATGTTTCAAGAGGAACAAATTAGGGAAGCATGAAAATCCTATTTTAAGATAGATATGACTGCTGATGTAGTTGTTTAAGGACATTACTATTGACCCACAAATAAGTATTCAGGCCCAGTTTCAAAGAGAGACTGACTTTTAGATTCAATGAATTCAAAAAGTATATAAAAGTATAGAATTATAAATAATGAGTTAGATCACATGCTCTGATAAATACTCAGAATTGTCGACACAGAGAAAAGTTGTGGGGTATGTGGGTGTGAGAATGAGTGCTAGATACTAAATACAAGAATATGAACTCAGTATTTGCATGCAGTATGCCAAATAGCTAAATTGATTACCTAGATACAAGAATATGAACTAGGTAATGATAACTATCTCACCTCAGTATTTGCACGCAGTATGCCAAATAGCTGAGGTGATGCTAACTAGGATGGCTTGTATTTAAGCTATCTAAGAACAAAAGGAAAAGTGGTAACAATGACACAATTGTATAGAATGTACTAGAAATTTTTCATAGACAAAAGGAGTGAATGAACAAAGGAAACAAGGAGCCTATTGCTTGCGGTTATGCATGGCCGTGTGATTGCACTAAAAGGGACTATTGCGCGCTTACTAATCCAACAGTGGGGGCTTGCCCCTCCCATGCATGGGTTCACACTTTTGTTTTCAATCTAGTTTTCCAGCGCCAGATTCCACTAAACGGCTCCTCGGCATGTATTCCATTTCAATCTCCGCCACCAACTTGGTTAACTGATAAGCACACCAATGGACGACGCCCGCCATCCTCCCCTCAGGTTATTCACCTCCTCAGGTGAAAACATACATAAAAAGACAGTAAAATCACATATAGAAGCATTCCTAGTCAACTACGAGGAGAGAATGGGGACAAAAGGCGGGGATACCACTGCCACCACTCAGTTGCTGAAGTTGAAGAGTGCTTTGGGGGAGAAGGCTGCTAAAAAGAAAGAGAAAGAAATGGAATGAACAAGGGAAAGGATATTTTTGGGAGTAAGTAGGAATGCTAGGGAAATAGCCAGGCATGTCTGATTGAGGTAATTTTTTCCAACTCTCGGACGTTAAATTGAAATGGTGTATTTTGGTTTGTTTGTTGCCAGATAGGACTTATTAAAGAGGCTTGGAAACTCCGATAGCTACGAATAACGCATCACTATATGCAATACTGTCATGACGTGGTCCACAAAATTTCACGAGTATTTAAAACCCCAGTTAACTCGCCCACAACATTGATCGATTACACGACTTGTTTACTGGTTATGCTACAAAAATAAATAAATTTCTCTGATTGCGCGCCGTTGGTCCCTATTCAAATCACTTTTCCTCCCGTCAGTCTTCTCTCCAAGCTCTTATGAAAATATTTGGATACAGTCGCTAATGACAATGATTAGGAATTGAGAATGTTCACAAAACGCAGAAACCAGATTACATGATCACTCCTGCGCTTGATTGCCACGTATGTAATTTTAGGTGTTTCTGTCTCCGGGCTCAGAATAAATGAATAAAATGAACCAACCGGCAATTGGGAGCACTTTCAAGATAGCGCGGACGCCAGGTTTCCCGGAAATTCTTCAGAATTCACTAATCTTCAGCTATGAGACTCGCAAGAAACCGACCTAGCACATCAGGGATTTGGGAATGTCTACACACACTATGTAGACTCCCTAGACTCCCTAGATCTATAGTAAGCTTTTATACCGACTAGCAAATAGGGATCTCGCAAAAGTAGTGTGTCTAGCCGTGTCTAGCCGAGCTAGCTAGCTCTCCTAGATGGCTCTAGACAATATAGACGGCATACTTACTGATCTTCCCACTTTCCTGATGCAGCTCCATAGGGCTGCAGTTGGCGCAGCGATGAGACCACATGCAATTATGTTTATGTGCAGTCAAAGATCACGGTAATCAAATTGCGAGCAGTAAGAATCATCTTGTCGTGTTTACTTCTAATATGTATCATTTGTCTTAGGGACAACGTTGTCCCCCCCCACCAACCTTCCAACACGTTATAGCCATGCAAGTTTCTAGGTAATATACTCCTGTATGCTCGAGCTATGACTTTGTCGGGTGTATCCGACCTCAATGCAGTCATTTCATGTTCATCGTCAAGGCGTATGTGTAATCCGTCAATATCCGGGATATGAGCGGGCGCGGGGGAAGGGGGAGAGGAGGGGGAGAGATGGCACATTTTTAATCTCAATCAGTACCCATATTCCGACTACTAAATGCGAGTTAGTTCATGGCTCACCTAGGCGGCGGTAGCCTGACAATTGGCAGTGCGATTATATGATAATTAGCTCATATGGATCATAGTCTTTTTATGCTTGCGTCAACCAGCACAATATTTGGTTGAGATCGCCCAACAAATTGGTAAATCCAGCGAATATTTTATACGCGACCTTTGAGATATATTTGCGGTCAATTCCGAGAAGAAAAATCGACCTATTAATCGCGTCGATTCAGTAGCAGAAAAAAAGTTATCTAAAGCCTTGTGGTAGCTAATGACGCTTGTCAGTGATCATTGCCACGCCATTCCCGCCCATGCCAACAATCGTTTCGCACTATTCTCAGAAGTTTGTGGCTAATTTCTTGGCTTTTCCAAGTCTTCTGGACCGAAGCTATACGGCAATAGCTCCTCTAATGTCACAGTTAATACCTTCTGATCGTTGGTCTCCTTTGTCCAATCTCCGTGCGCAAGGAAGATGGGCATGTCCAATGAACAGAACTCGCGAATGAACTGCCTGCAAATTCCACAAGGAGATAGAGGGGAGGCGACATCGCTTTAATGCACCGTTAGCCTTATTAACGGTTTGAAATGGGATACAGAGGTGGATTTGCCTCACGTCGTCACAGCCAACGCAGAGAATTTGGTTTTCCCTTCGCTCTGTGGTACATGTATAAATGACTGACGATGCAAGAAAATACCGCGCGAACGCACCACAGCCTTCACAAGAGCGGTCCGTTCAGCGCAAATACACGCCCCTGAAAAGTGTTGAAGTGCCCATTAACCATTATTTCCCATGAAACTCATGAATGTCTATCAAACCATATGAAGCATTTTCTACGTTGACCCCTTTGATAATTTCGCCATCGCTAGTGAGCAAAGCGGCTCCGACCCGAAATTTGGAGTATGGGACGTATGCTGTCTTTTTTGCTGCCAGCAACATTGGTTTGTTGTGACCATCATGATTTACCTTACTTACCTTCTATCGCGGCTGCTATGAGATTCTCCCGCACTTCAGCCTTGATCATTGTCTCAGCAGACATATCTAAGTTGATTAACTTCGGAAATCCAAGAGAGGTCGTTGTACTCCAACTTCACCTTTGGAATATCAAAAGATAAGAGAAGTGTTATTCACTGGTATTGGATAACGTAATTAGATTACTTCAAGAATTTGCTACCGCGGCGATCCCCGGCGATCGCATTCTCTGCCCTCTCACGTTTATAAGGCAATATCACACACTCTCTGCAGCTTAGACAACATCATATATTTGAGAAAATACAGATATTGGATCAGATGATGGATCAGATGATGGACTTGGATGCCCCTTCTCCATTTCAAGTCCCAGACCTTGTCGCCCACGCCATTCCACGACATATCGTCGACTCGCCCTTGCCGCCCTCCGCCATCGCTTGGAACCGGGATGTGATAAGACCCAGCCACCTCCCCGAGAAATACGACACCAGAATTTCTCTTGAGAGTATTTTTTATTTGCCTGAACAAGCTAAATATTACACTCCTCCAAAATGCATCAACTGCACAAAGGTTCGACAGTTGTGTGACCGTGCAGTACCTAGTTGCGGGCGTTGTGAAAAGAGCGGCGTAGAATGTGTCCCCCTATCAAAAAAATATACACTACTCAGAGGGCCCAAACAGACAAGAACCCGGAGACAGCCTGGTAGCCACAAACCAGATGTACCAGCGAGAGCACGAAAGGCTAAATGTAAACGAAAGCAAAAGTCTACTACACTGCATATTCGAAGCATATCTCCGGGAACAACTGGTAATGACGACAGATCGCTTTGATTTACTGTACTGAATAATATTTATACGACAGGATTATTTGGTCCCTCTGCTTCAATCCCAAGAATAACAGCCGATCCTAACAATCCTCTGCGCATTAAACTACCACCTTTGAGTTATTTCAATAAACAACAAGTGCCAACTGTCGGTATGTATTTTTCAATACCATACCTGATTGACCATTCTCACTAGTTGTTCCTACTCCGCGACTAGATACAGCCATTGATGTGCTAACCTGTGCTGGGAAAAAGCCTTTGGATACACGAAAAAAGCCTCGATACGTAGTATATAGTGGGTTCAACTCCATTTCGGTGCCGTTCACACTTATAGCTGGCTTTTAGCTATTCCACTACCATCGACGGCTTCGCGTACTTGGTGCTTTGTCGCTCCCCCAAGGGGAAAGAAAAATAGGCCAAATAAAAAAAATTC
Source organism: Hysterangium stoloniferum (assembly GCA_015178975.1). NCBI lineage: Eukaryota > Fungi > Basidiomycota > Agaricomycetes > Hysterangiales > Hysterangiaceae > Hysterangium > Hysterangium stoloniferum. The sequence goes on along the minus strand of WHVD01000030.1, from coordinate 632,737 downwards.
CAATCTATCGAAACTTCTCAAAGCAAGCGAAGCCGAAACGTCACCGACTACTTTACCGCCAGTCTGGGCTACGGTTTGTATTTTCGTTTCGCTACAATAGCAACCTACTAATTAATTACTCCTGCCTCAGAATCGCTCAGAACTATTGGCAGCCCTTCCATGCTACCCGGATATCTTCAAAGAAGCCGGCCTAGGATCCCAATGCGGCTTCCTTGATTATCTTATTTTGGAGGCTGCAGCTTGGGACGAAGATCAGTGGGTTCTTCCTAGGGTTATCAACATATCACGGTATTACATTAATTTTGTGATGCGTTCTTTGGAAATCTGATTCTCAGTTAGGAGATGGACTGTATCTCCTCAGAAACGATCAAATAAAAAGACAACGGAAAACACAAATGATGACATTCAGTTTTCTGGGGCGCCAATAAGACCGGAATGCAACCCAACGGATTTTCCTCCTCTTTATGACCAAATCTCAGCGGACCCCTGGCCTTCTTATGCAATCCCCCAATCAGGTATTCCTATTCAAGACGAACCAGAAACAGGATTAGAACTACAATGTGTGGAGCCAGTTTTAGGTGACCCTTTGGAAACCGTACCAAAACACGCAGAGTTCTATACTCCCCAAACAGTGCGTACCAATACAGGGTCACCTGCGGTGTCCGTCGATGAAACTCGTCCCGAAACCTATTCAATCCCAATCCCGGCACTTGGATTTGGTCTCGAAACGCCACAACGGGTGGTTTCACAAGTGACCCATGACACCCTTTCTCGTCGCCGACGGACGTCCGTTTCGTCAACGTCTGACATGTCTCTTGACTCAGATTATCTATCTCTACAGTTTCATACTAGTACTGTTGGTGATCATGATCAGCGATCCATTTGTGACCCTGCCATCGTTATTGATCAGATGCACGATGAACCTGCTGACGCGTGCGGCGACATTATTAGGCAGGGTACAGAAAACATACATAGTGAGGTGCGTTCACAAAACCCTTTATTACTTTTAATAATAAAAATACGTGTTAATTCAAGCACTCTAACGATGAGGAAGTATTGATCTCAGAGACGGCAAAAGTTATTGACCTCATGAACGACCTGACTGGCAGTTTGACAGAAGCCAGAATTTTCCAAAACGCTTTGGAGACCGGCGAACCTATCCGTCTGATCGTGTCAAAAGACATACCATTTCTTCCATTTTCTCTTCCAGAATATTGCGCCTATGCATTTTTAGGGTTTTTTGTTGTATCAGGGGTTCAGGTAAAATGTCACAGTGCCCATGCACATTTTTCTGACGTATTGTATCTTGTGTGTAGGCGGTCGCCCTATCCACTGATGCTGCCGGTAGTCCAGAGCTAATCTCTTTGAACATCTCTCTCACGTGGGCCCATAATGGCATATCAGAACAACATGATGACGCTTCAAAGCCATGGTGGCTAGAACTCATCCCTGACACGCATCGGGCATCTTTTGCAGGGATTGATGTTGTGGCTTCCTCGAATCCTCACAGATTTCCTGGTGTTCCACTGTACCCAGCTGGGGCCATGGGTACGCTAGATGAGAGGATGGAAAAAATAATGGGAAGAGATATGACTAGCTCCCCGCGAGTATGGAACTGTCGTAACTGTGGTAGACTGAACGAAGTCATCCCATTCAGACCTAATACATCGTCGGAATGTGGTCATTGCAAGGTTTGGACGCTCCTTTGTGGTTGATGAAGCCCCTGACACCATACACAGGTTTTGGGGTGTAACAGTATTAGCCCATATTTCTATGTTGACCGTCTTCAAGACGTGTACAGTCTCCCTCCTAGATTTCCCTCACCAAACCCGGAAGGAGACATCACCCATACAGTCTGCGTGGCTACAATTGGTTGTGCATCCTTTGTGTATAAAATCAAGGGAAGTGAGACTTCGCTGGATCATATTCCACGTTTCGGACGGGATTCTGAGGCACAGATGGATACAATTTTCGGCGGTTTTCAGACGCAAGTGGAATTTGCTCTCGATGACGCTAATGGCAAGGTGCCGTCTCTATCTTTTACTATGAGTTCACCCTCGGATATCCCTACGGAAGCTGATGCTGTGAAGAAAGCATGGGCGTTCATGAAGACTTCTATGTCCAATAAATGGGATCTTGACCCTATGGCACCTGATGCTCTTTGGGCGATGCACTGCGCTGCGTGGTATTCTAAAGGGACAACCAAGGTCATCTTTTGACGTGGTTTTTCAATTGTCGTACTTATCGCGATATCCTTAGGGTTACCAAGTGCTATCAAAATACAACATGTTTCTTTCTCTGGGTACTCACCTGAACCTGGACATCGCTATCCAGACCAATAACGGTCTGCAAAAGCCGCTGTATCTAGATATGCCACACGGGAGTGTCCTTTTCATTCGCAATCCAGACAATATCCCGATCAATGTATGTGTAATTTCAGCAAAGCGAGTATTGGCTTTTGCTGAACTATTTTCTATGTGTAGTTTAGCGTCCGACATCCCCGTCCCTCTATACGTGAGTTTTATTTGCTATATATGGTGTGCTTCTAAAACGCCAGATTTTTTCATAGTTATACAATCAGTATTTGGATAATGATCGCAAGTTGCGATATACCTCGTGTAATACCAAGGATTCCTTTTAAGATCGTAAGGACAGGATTCTTTTTGGACAATTGTAAATCACTTCACTACACTATGTAACGTGAATCAGCTCAGAATAAATAAATCTGATGCGACTATGTATGAATATAGTGACAGAATCTACACCCTGTGTCCACTCGCACTAAGACTGTTTGATCAGCGCCGATCACCAGTCCATACAAAAGTATTTCTGACCCAACGATTGCGACGAGTGACCTGGCAACGCCGTGGATGTTTGGCAGAGAAGTTATTAAAATCCTGGCTTGAATTAAGTATATTATTCGGTCATTTGTCTTAACTTGAAGCATGGATTATAATACAATTAGATTCCTGAGATTCGTCAGAAAGCGCAGCCTGATTGTCGTGCACATGATGAAAGCTTAGCCATATGCGTCTGGAACTATCCCATACAACTGTTAGGATACACGAGTATTGAAGGAATAAGCGCCCGATAATATCAAAGCAGCGGGCAGGTAAAGCAATGTCTCAAAATGATGTATTTCGGGGGAATTTTCTATCTACCTGAGTTAAATTTCCGGTTTAGATCCTCCAGTCGTCATTTATTTGGTTGTCGCAATATCGTATTTCTAAATACTTCGGGACTCCGTGTGACTTGACGATGTTCTACTCCAGTGGGACAACAGAAGCCAAACAAACAAACTTGAAGGGAAGTGGTAGTAACACGAGCTTGGATGATGCTCGAAATCTAAATGTAAACATATGCATCTTGGTACTACAGTATGTCTATGTGATTACTATCACTCTTATGTCACCATGGATGTAAGGTTCGGCTTTAGAAATAGCGTAATCCTTCAGTTTGAGCTCTTACGAAGAGGAACGCACAGAGTAGGAATAGGCTCCAATTCGAAAAAGACTCCTTTAACTAGTGGGGGGTTTCCCTATTTATGCTAGCAGTCGTAGACTAAACCCCCTAACGACAGATAATAGAAATGAAACAGTGTAATGATCGGAAAATTATCTACCCTCTCTTTACCTCCTGAGACAAAGGCGGTGGACCGCCCCGTGCCAAGTCCGCCACCAGGTCCGCTCCCGTTACAATGGAGCAGTCCAAGTCCTGTATCCTGTCGAATGTTACCACTCGGCTTGTCTGCTGTCAGATCTGGACATTTTCCGGGATGTGAAAGTGTTCTACTTGTGTTCCTACATCAAAGCTCGACAGGCCCCCCAGACTCTACACCCTACTTAGCCAATTGTCACTGCTCGTCACATGCAGACATTCCTGAACTGATGGGGAGGTTCGAAATATATCAATGATAGGGAACCGTAGGGGCTGGCGGAGTACGATGCGTTGGTGCTCGAAGTTAGTGGGGGTGTCAAAGTTTTTTTTCTTATTAAAATTCGTGCTAATAATTTTCGGCTACGAATTTAGGCTGCGAAGTAATGACAAGCTCAGGCTCAGCAGGATAGTATTTTAATTTCATAAACAGCCATTCGACATGCTAGTTACCTGACTGAGACAAAAGAAAATTTGTTAATTAGTAAGGAAGAAATATCCGTTGAACCATCACAGGCTATTGCGATTTCCTCTTGATCCCTGAAAATAGTTTCGAGGTACTCAGCGGCCCCCGAAGCACGCAATACCTTGGCAAACGCAGCATGGATGGCCAGATATCGAGGGTCTGGTGGAGTAATTCCAGACGTACTTCGGAAGTCGACAGGGATGCCATTGAGCGCTGTAAATCGGGACCTAACGACATAGCAATGTTGATTTCTCTAAATTTTTGAGATTAGCAATTTCCACCTATGGATGAAAGGGGATTTACTGTAGGCTCAAACCAGAGATCGAAGCTACCAAAAAGGCCATGTCCATTCGAACAGAGGAGAATGCCGTTACTGGAATCGTTTATCCCGTCTCCCATTAAATTCTGGATGGATACAGACGTCCAATTTTTTATCATAACCCAAGTTACAGCCGAAGAGTGCTGTCGCATAATGATCACCATCAATGTTGCTATAAATGTGAAGGCCAGTATACGTACAGCCTCGCCATTATCATCCACAGCAAAGTCATTCAAGGAAAAGGGGATAATATGCGCAACTTCGAGGCACAAATACATCTCGTCTATCATTGTGTTTGGAGAGTCTGGCAACGGAACACTCTTCTTGTCAACTTCCAAAGGATGCAGTATACAGCGATGGTTTTGTCGTTTGCAAATCTAGAGACATCAATTAGTAGTGACCATGCGAATATTATTTTGTAAATCACCTCCCGTCTCAATCGACGTTGTCCATTTCGGTTAGCTGGCTCTACCATGTTTTCCATATTGTTTAAGTCAGGCGTCTGTGCATCAGATGGTCCCACAGTCCGAGCATATCCTGCTGCTTTCACTTAGGACAAACATTAGGGCGGCTAAGACAACCACACCATGGAAAAATAACATACTGGGTTGCACCATGCTTTCAAACCATGCTTGAGCTACTTCGAAAACCTTTCCGTCTTTATAGGCAGCGTAGATGACGCCTGCAGTATACCTATCGCCTGTAACACCACCTCTACCTGGGATCGGATCCTTTCCCGAAAAATCAAGCAAAGCATCTAAGAAGATGCCGACAAAAACCTTGCGATCCTGATATTTTCGCAGTGTGGCATTGCGCCAGGCTGTTGTGATAGTGCGTGCTTCGCTAACTAGCGCATTAGTAGGGAAGCCGCCATCACCGATAACAGTGTCGATATCAGTTTCAAGGTCTTCAAAACTTAGTACTGAACCAAAAGAGTCAGCAGCACGCCGATGGGATTGCGGCGACATGGTGAGTGGTTACTGATCCAGAAATTGGCGGACTTTGAACTTTGACCCTGGACAAAACAGCGTTCACTTTTTACTCACTTTCTGTACTAAAGTGAAACTTTTGATAGGGAAGTGCAAGTGTGGGAAAGTGTCACTTTCATTTTGTCATACTTCCGCATCATATATGGTAATTATGAAGAGTTTGAAATTGGATCTAAAATGATGCTCAAATATTCTAAAGAATTATCCGTGATTTCCAGCGGTGTTGTACATGAAAATATGTCGAATCCGTATCGTTTTCTCCACTTTCATTCACTTAGCATACTTTCACTTTATGTATGAAGACTCTGAAGAGACAGTTATATTCTAATTGACTTGAAATGATGCTGAAATAAAAATCTCCGGACTTTTATATTATTTTTGACGGTGCTATGCATGAAAATATGTCGAATCCTTCACTTCCAAACGAGGCAACTTTGAGTTGCGACCGTTACTACTTTAGGTTTAGAGAATGGTTATTCGGTTTGAATTCCCAATTGACAGTGGAGTAAGATATTCTCCCGATTCATAACAGATTCTTACAATTGATCTGTGATTGATAGACAAGCGGCCAATGTATCCTCTACTTCAATAGGCATAAGGATCACAAGATAACAGGGACGACTTGTATCAGACACCGATGCTTCACCGGCAACTTCTTTCTGAGGTTTCTGCAATACCCAAACAGTTCAAACATGGTAGCGTCATTGCGTGGGGTAAGGGGACTAATGGTTGCTGATTGTCTGTGGATGATTGTTGCGAACCCGTAGTAACACTGATACAGTGAGGTTCTAGCATTTCTGATTCCGATAGCAGCTTCTCGAGTAAATCCACGAAGTCTGTGCCCGGGAGCATTCTGTGTATCCTGGGGGAATGTGGGATTGCGTCCACTGATAGTTGTTGGAACCTTGAAAGTTCAGTTTTCTCAATGTCTTCAGCTAGTCTTTCCCTTTCTGTCATATCATTGATGTGCAAGTAAAAGTTCTCCATACAAACTGATGGCATGAGTGGTCTGCTGTAACTCTGTTGCATTACTTGCTCTAACTGTGTTAACACCTTCCCTATTGTGAATTGCATGGAAGAGCAATTAAACAATATGCACATCCAGCCAGTGAGAGTGGGGTGGTCAATGATAGCCATTTTGTTGGGAATCGACGGCATCGGCATCGGAGGTAGTTTGTGGGTGGGATTATGGATGAAGCCAGTGGAATGGGGATGTACAGTGAGTAGCTCGGCTTCCTAAGTAATGGCCCTCATCTTCCCTTTCACCTTCTTGTTTGTTTGAGTGGGTTCCCTAACCAGATCCTCATTAGGTAGGTCAACCTCTATTGGTTCTTCACCAGGCAAGTGAATAGGGCTTCTGAAGGAAATGCAAGGGGAAGAAGGGGACTCTGGTAAATTAATCAGGTACAGGGGGAGAGGATGGGGTACCTCAAGGTTTCTAGGCAGTTCCGATTAGGGTATGGGACAGGGTGGCAGAGAGAGTACTAAGGGGTTGCTCGGTTCCATAGAGGGGTAGCAGCAGGGGGCTCTGGTATAATGGCAGAAACAGATTTGGGAGGGAGTGACATTGAAGTGACTGGTAAGGATGTCATTGAGGGCTCAGTTGGGAAGTATCCCTTTAAGACTCTGATGGAAGGTTTCAGTTTCCTTCTTTGATTTGGGTCACTGGTTAGAAAATAGATCCTTTCAGGGGGTAGTAATCCTTCATGACAATCCATGCCCAAGTACTTGACTTTATATGAGGGGTTGTCTGGTTGGCTTACATCAGAGTCAGATGATAAATTTGCAGGTCCCCTTTGATAGGTCTTCTCTATGGGGCTGTGTCACTTGAGGAGTTGTGGTGGTAGCTTGATCCTGTCTCCTCATTGTAAATTGATGCTTGCAATTTGATTCTCCTAACTGGTTCCTGATTGTAGAAGGTAATGCCATCCCTTCCCTTTCTACCCTTGTTCCCTACTGCCCAGATACATGGGTCCCTTTGTCACTAGCATCAGTCTTGGTGAAATCTGTCCATTTTTGTCCTGAGGAAGGGATGATTACTATGGGAGTTTTATCACCTGCCTTCCTCCTCTGTTCCCTTCTCACATGCTTGGATAGGGCCCCTATCTTGGTACCTCTCCTCTCCTGGTCCTCCTTATATTCTGCTTTCCTTTTCCTCTTGACCTCCCTTAGTTCCTCCCACACTTTCTCACTGAATTCTTTGCTCCATCATTGGCATCTGACTTTGTCTTCCATAGAAGGGAGTGTTGTAAATCAAGACCCTAATAGTGTATAATAGACTAAAGTACAGTCAAATACTATCTACTGCTTATATATCTTTGGTAGAACAATGAAACAGTGAGAACAATAAGCAGTGGAATAAAAGAAAGGGTGAGTGACACAACCCCTTTGTTGTTCTAAAATAGATCTGATCTTCAGAATCTGTTGTTCGTGATGTACACATTCCAACACTCCTCCTCAGCATGGACAACAATTAATGAGCTCCTCCTCATGCATGGGAGTCATCACTACTGGAGATTGAGTAAACCATGAAGTCAAACAAAGTCAGTAGGTGCAAGGTGAAACTGCCTCTCTGTGAGGTATCAGTATTATCTCATAATGTTCTCTTAATTTTCTTTGAATTATTTAATATTTTCTCGAATTTTTATTGTATTTTTACTATATTTATTGTGAAAAATAGGCCTTATTCCTTTTAACTTCACATAAATAATAGCATATATGGACTCATATTATGCTATTATTACTTAATTAAATTATTCTAATTTTTAACTAATTATTTATATTTTATTTACTTAGTTATTACTGCCCGGCAAATTGCCTTGCTTTCACACTAGTGACTAGCATTTAGTCACACGAGTGACTGTAACACTAGTCACACGAGTGACTGTAACACTAGTCACACGAGTGACTGTAACACTAGTCACACGAGTGACTGTAACACTAGTCACACGAGTGACTGTAACACTAGTCACACGAGTGACTGTAACACTAGTCACACGAGTGACTGTAACACTAGTCACACGAGTGACTGTAACACTAGTCACAGGACTTATTAGATAAGCCTCCAGTGGAACACATTTTGTCATCATTCGTGCCTGGCGCTTTAAATTTGGGATTGAGGGAATGATTTGTCAGCAGGTGACAATTACAAGATGTCACACAAGTCACAGTCCGGTGTCGGGAGTCACACAAGTCACGAATGTGACTACCCGAGTCATTATTAGATTCCGCCGACTCATTGTTTGCTTCCGTCCCGGGACCGTGGCCTTGAACCTTCATGTTCAAGCAAGAGGTTAGAACCCTTGTCTCAGAGAAGGGAATCACATGATAAATAAAGGGTAAATAATGAGTAGAATATGAGGTCATTATGATCTAACTAATGACCTCATAAACTAAATAGTTAGCTAATCATTGAGTTATCAAAATGTATATAAGGAGGGCTAAGTTTCCAATAAAATCATCTATCTCACACATATTTTACAGTACAGCACAGAAGCTTACCTCATCATCCTAAGGACAATAATAGCCTTAGTCTGATACACTCACTGCACCTACACTTGCAGCATCTTGAATCTTTGTCAGCAACTCTTGGACTTAGCTAATCATCTAAGTTCCCCCAGCCTCACAGCTACCCTTTAGGCTTATTAATTACATAATAAACCTAATAAGTATCTAAGTATCTTTACTGAAATTTCCCTGCCAATACTAGATTATTCAAGGCCCAGCCCTAAGTTTATTGAATTAATCAAGTACAAGCACTCAGATAATCCAATACAAATTATTTTCTCTATTAATAAATTATTTAACACCTTGTTAAATAACTATTAATAGTTACAAATAAGCATACAAGAATCTGAAGCTCTTATATCAAGTCTTTGCCAAGTTACTGCGCATATATTCAGCTTCCAGCTGTTAAGTGCCGTGTCGGGAACTTATTCCGGAACTATCGGGAAGTCACCGGGAAGTCGGAAACTCGTGGATAGGGTCAGGACGTCGGCTTCAGCTTATGTGCTGCGCCTCTACGCAAACGCTCAATGTCCTTAATTTCGGAAGTGAACTAACGACGGAAGATATGGATATTCAGAGTTCCGAAGAGTTCCGAATATCGAGCGTACAGAAAGACGGGAGGAGGAATAAGAAACTAAGTCGATATCAGATCTAAAGTAAAGTACAAATTCGCGGAAACTAATATAAGTCTACTCGTTATTGTACTACAAACTGAGACCATAATAAGACGGAAACGGAAGTGTTCTTAAATCGGAAATACAATAAGACATATTAGGAAGACAATATTCCGAGACGGGAATACAACAACAAATGAGTGAATACTTGTCAACGGACAAATTACCAAATGCGGAACAAACGAAGAACGCGGATGATACGGTAACTATGATGTTCCGTAGTCGGATATCGGATATCGAAAGTGGGAGATCGGAAGTCGGATATTGAAACATCCGGGAACGGGTCGTAACAGTACCCTCCTGTTAGGCCGAAATCCCATAGAGGCGATTAGGTACTGAGTGTTTGAAGCGACGGCTGACTGTTATGTGTCGTGAAATTTACGCAATTATGGAGGTGAGAGTTTCAGTTATTATTCTGAGTATAAAAACCTCCAAATATTCAAATTAACGTTTTTGTTTCTTTATCCACGACTTGTATGTCGATTCGTCGGCCGTTATTCATCACTACCCCGGAAGATTCAGATACCGAAATATCCGTACTTCAAAAGATGTCGAAGGTCGCAGAACTTCAACAAAAACGCCAGAAAATGGAGGAGTTGAAGCGACGACAGGAGGAGGAGGAAAGAGCGTTGATGCAGGAGTTGAAAGATGCGGAGGAGGCGGAGAAGCGGGAATTGGAGCGGGTGAAGGCGGAAAAAGAAAAAGAGTTGGCGAGGTTGCGGAAAGTGATGGAGGATCGGAGGTTGAAGGAAGAAGAAGTGAAGAAACAACAAGAAGCTGAGGCGGCGGAAAAACGTAAGGAGGTAAGGGAAGGAAAGGTGAGTCCAATTCCATAGATTTCTGTGGTTCCAACCGATAACTGTTACGTACAGTGAAAAGCCATGGAGGTGGAAGTAGAGGGAGAAGCTGGGCCTTCGAGTCCTAAAGTGAGTGTGTCTGTAACGGGAACGGTAGTCGTTTAACTTCCGAAACAGAAACCAAAGGTCAAAGCTCCGGAACGGATGGAAATTGCCCATGACACTCCATGTGCTCGATGTTCCGTACGGAATATAACTTGTTGGAAACAGAAGGTAAAATGGGGTGGAACTTGTTATCCTTGCGCGGTCCTCAAACTTCCGTGCACTCTTGCTGCGAAAAGGGTTCCGAAAAGCGAAAAGGCTCAAAAACCTACCATCGCGGAAGGTTCAGGAGCGACCAAAACTGTGGAAACTAAGTTGCCGAGTACGGATGGTATGGGCGTTGAGCTCCTTAAGGAATTGGTCGATACAATGGTCTTCATCGGGGTTGAGATGCGGGAAATGCGGGAAACACTGGATCGCCATAATGAGATCCAGGAGAAGGGTTTCCGTTCGTTGGTCCGGAATTTCTGGAGGCAAAACGATTTCCTGGAGAAGATGATGGTTAGTATCGGTGTAATCGCGGTATCTGAACGATTTGCCGATAAGGCGAAAAACCAGTCGAACGATCCATTGGCGGAGTGTGTGGAGCGGAGATGGGGGTCGGGAAAAGAGGAGAGTGAAGATGAGGAGGTACAGGATATGGTGGAAAGTGCGGAAATTGCTGAAGAGCCGGAGGTTGGGACGGAAGGTGGATTTGGGGTGTCAGAGACTTTAAGATAGATTTTAATAATATTTTTTTGACTTGCAAAACCTAAAATGAGTGTGAAAACGGAAGTGTCGGAAGTTGATCAGAAAGGAACAGAAAGATTAGAGTGATGATAAAGGTCCGGGTTTGCCTGGATAAGCCGTGTGGAAGTCAGTAACAATTTCCATAGCATGTCCAAGTTCCGTGGCCAATATCCATGAAGTTTCCTCGTCGGTACCTTCATAACCTGCCCATTTAACTAAATAGAGCAATTTACAAGTACGTCGGCGATTGTCGATTTTAGAATCCAATATTTCAGAAACTTCGAATTCGGGTTCTCCATCAATGATGACCAGAGGGGACGGAGGTTGAGTACGTTCCGGGAATGAGTTGGGAACACAAGGTTCTAACATGGAAACGTGGAAAATGGGGTGGACTGCTCGCATACTGTCGGGAAGACGGAGAGTCCATGAAAGTGAACCGGCTTGTGCTATAATTTCAAAAGGTCCTAAGAATTTCTCAGCGAGTTTTTTAGAAGGTCGGGTAGTACGGAAGAATTGAGCTTTTACAAAAACCTGATCACCAACTTTAAAATTAGGAGGCGGGATCCTGTTTTTGTCCGCGGAACGTTGATAATGTTCCTGTGCGGAAGAAATAGCTTTCCGAAGTTCTTGATGTAATTCGTCGAGGTCGGTAATAAATTCTTGAGCACGGACAGAAGCCAAATCTTGTTTGGAATGTACTGTGAGATTCGGATTATAGCCTTTATTGGCGAAGAAGGGAGATATGCCGGTGGTTGCATTCGGGGAGTTATTGTAGGCGAATTCCGCGATCGGAAGAAGGGATTTCCAGTTGTCCTGTTGGTAATTACAATAGATGCGGAGATATTGTTCCAGTGTTTGATTAACGCGTTCCGTTTGTCCATCACCTTCCGGGTGATATCCCGAGGTGAAGTGTAGTTTCATGTCGAGGGCTTTTCCGAGGGCCTGGAAGAAATGGGAGACGAACTTGGAGCCTCAATCAGAAGTTACGTGAGATGGAACTCCATGTTTGGAAAATACATGAATAATGAAAAGTTCCGCTAATTGTAAGGACGTGATTGTATCATGAGTGGGTATGAAAATGCCTTGTTTCGAGAATCGGTCCACAACGACTAGAATGGATGTAAAGCCTTCGGAAGTCGGGAGTTGTTCGATAAAATCCATGGAAATTGAATTCCAAGGTTTTTCTGGTATCGGGAGTTGCTTGAGAAGGCCGTACGGCTTATGCCTCTGGGTTTTGGAGCGTAAGCAGGTGGTGCATGACTTACAGAACTGAGTTACGAAATCTCGGAGGTTGGGCCAAGTATATTCTCTACGGATTAAACCAAGAGTATTGTTGATGCCGTAATGTCCAGAGATTGGATGATCGTGTTTATACTGAAGTACGCGGAGTCGAAGATTGTCGGAATCTGGAACGTAGATACGTCCATCGAGACGGATAAAACCTTGAGAGTCTTGTGACCATCGGGGTTGGTTGGGATTGTTGGGAATGTCTAAATGTGGCTTGAGGGCCGGGTCGGAAGTGAGTGCGGAAAGGATATCTTGATGTAATTGCTCAATGTCCATAATCATGACGCTACGCATAATTGGATAGTAAAGGGAAGTTGCTCGGATAGATGCGGAAAGTTGTTGCATTGTAAAAACCGGTTTCAGGTTATGTGGATTAACAACAGCGTAGTTACTTTCCCCCTCTTTAGGATAGACGTCCCATCATCGAGTCATGGCATCTGGTTTTCCACCAAGACGTCCGGGTCGGAAACGGATAATCATGTTGAAAGCGGAAAGAAATTCAGACCAACGGGCCTGCCGGCGGGTTAAAAGTTTAGTGGTAGAAAAATATTCGAGATTTTTGTGATCGGTAACGACGTCAACGGGAGTTGCGGAACCTTCGAGATAATGGCGCCAATGTTTGAAAGCTTCAAAAATTGCCAAAAGTTCCTTATCATGAACGTCGTAATTGAGTTCGGATACTGAAAGTGTCCGAGAAAGAAATGCGACCGGATGAATTTCACCGTCGGACTCTTGAATGGAAAGAATCGCGGCAATTGCATAATTGGAAGCATCGGTTTCCACAATAATTGGAAAATCAGGTTTCCAATGGGAAAGAATCGGGGCCGAAGTGAAAGCATTTTTCAAAGTCTGGAAAGCGGAGCGGCATTTATCGTCAAAAACCCATGGTTGAGTTTTACGGGTAAGACGAGTGAGCGGTACTGTAATATCCGAGTAGTTCCGAATAAAACGACGGTAAAAGTTGGCGAAACCTAAAAATGATTGAATGTCCTTGACCTTCCGTGGTTCGGGCCAGTCACGGACAACTTGAACCTTGGTTTCATCCATACGGAGACCATCAGGGCCGATGATGAAACCTAAGTATTCAATAGAATCCATGTCGAAATAACATTTTTTACCATTGGCGAAAAGACCGTTTTTACGGAGTCTTCGGAAGACTTCACGGACCTGTTCATCGTGAAGAGCGGGATCCTCGGAAAATACCAAAATGTCGTCCAAATAGACTATAACACATACATCAAGCATGTCGGAAAATATATCATTAACAAAACGTTGAAAAGCGGAAGGGGCGTTGGTAAGGCCGAACGGCATAACCAACCATTCAAAGGATCCATAGTGAGTCCGAAAAGCAGTTTTCCATTCGTCACCCTCGGCAATTCGAACCAAATGATAGGTGTGTTTGAGGTCTATTTTGGTGTAAATTCGAGCTTTCCGTGGGGCGTCGAGTAAGTCGGTAACGAGTGGGAGTGGATACTTATCTTTCCGTGTGATGGAATTTAATCCTCTGAAATCGACACAGAGTCGAAGGGAGCCATCCTTTTTACGGACGAAAAGGACGGGTGCTCCATACGGAGACTTTGAGGGACGGATAAAACCTATCGACAAATGTTCATCCAGGAACTCCCGAATAGACGAAAGTTCCGATTGGGATAATGGGTAAATAGGTCCTAATGGAGGGTTTGAACCGGGCTCAATATCGATTTTTAAGTCGTAGGGCCTATGTGGTGCAAGCCTGTCAGCTTTTTGCTTACTGAAAATGTCCACGAAATCATGGTATTTTTCGGGAACTCCTTCCAGATCGGCTTTTAGCTCGGATAATTCTGGAGTCGCAAAACGTCCAGATGCTTCATCAACTATTAAGCTGATCGAAAAACATTGCGAACCATCCAGTTTACTCGCCCTAACAAATGCCGAAGCGTTGATGAGAGAGATTTTTGGGGGCTCGGAAGTTTCGATAGAAGCCGGAGATGCCGTTGATGCCGAAAAGGCGTTGGCCGGAATAGACGCTGCAGGAGGAATGGAAGTGTCGGGAGTCCGGAAAGTAATACTGCCCAATACCCAGTCAATCAACGGATTATATCGGGTGAGCCAGTTGTATCCAAGAACTGCCGAACAGCTAGAGTCCAACTGTGTTACGAAAAATGTAACCGTCTGGGATGTTCCACAAGGGAACTGGATAGACATGTCGCAGGCTTGAGTAATTGCTGTATTGCTAGTGCCGTCAAACAAACGCAAGGAAATTGCGGGAACAGAATGGAGTTTCAGATTATGTTTCGTGGCAAAGGTGGTATCTACAAAACAGTGTGTGGAGCCGGAATCTATTAGAGCTCGGAACACTAAATTTCCAAGAAAGTTAGAGACGAGTTTTACAAATAATGAATCGGGATTAGAGAGAGCGGACGCGTTGAGACGGACAACCTCGGAAACACGGAGAGAGTCAACGCAACCCTCTGTCCGTGCAGATTCCGGAGGGTTGCTTACTCTTTTTTCAACTCCGTGGCGGGTTTATCCTTAGACGTTGTAGTCGTAGTGGAAGTTGCCGCACGAGCCTTGGAAGAGGTAGATTTAACGGAACAGTCGGAAACCTTGTGTCCGCCTTTTCCACAGAAAAGGCAGAGGTCGTTGTCCATACGCCGTTGTTTCTCCTTCGGGGTGAGTTTACTGTCGGTACCCAACAAATGGGAAATGTCGGGTTTGTCGGAAGTTGACTGTTTTTCCTTGTTGGATTTCTTGTCTTTCTTCCGGTCGGAATTTGATTTGCCAGTATTAGTGCCAGAGCCGGTATTATTGCCTGAGTTGTTGCCGGAAGACTTGCTAGTCGACGCCTTGTTGTTCTGAGAACGTTCCGTCAGGTTCTCTTGAGAGACCTCGGCTTTTCGTTCCCAATAACGGGCATCGGATGTTTGAGCTTTCATCCGCATGAGTTGGAGAGTTTTTGGCTTCCCATCTTTGCAGATTTCGTCTTTAAGGCGTGACGGAAGTCCCATATAGAAATGGTGCCTGAGGGCAGAATCGTCCCATCCACATCGTGCGGCGAGGGTATTGAACTTGACGAGATAATCGGAAACTCGTTGATTGTCCTTCATCTTGAGCGTCATTAGTTTGTTTTCTGCTTCGCCGGATTGATCGTAAGGTCCGAAATTAGTTTCCAGTTCTTCCACGAAAGCATCCCAGTCGTCGAGCCATACAGGTGTCTCGTCGGATATTCCGGATAGTCCGGGTTCGAACCAATCCTGAGCGGTATCCTTGAGATATGAGAGCGCAAAATTGACTTTTCGACTGTCGGATTTAAAAGCATTGGGTCGATCACGGAAACTGAAACGACATTGAAGAAGGAAATTCTTCAATTTTTTCGGATCCTTGCCGGTAAATGGTTCGGGTTCTTTGACTCCGGTACGGGATGATTCTTTACTATCCTCAGCGGATTTCAAGTAATCAGCGAATTTGGAAATGGAGTTAAAAAGCAACATTCCAGTTTGATCATCGGAGGGTTTTGTCGATGTATCCGGTTGATCTTCTGCTTCGTTGTCGGTAGTGTGGGGAACATTGGTGTCCTTCGTTACCTCGGTAACCTCCTCGGTAACCTCCTCGGTAACTTCTTCAACAGAAGCTGATGTTGTCGGCTGAATTGGGGTTTCGGGTTGGGTGGTGTAAAGTTGCAACGGGGATTGAAGTTGGGATGGTCCTTCGGCAGCTTTGCATTTGGGACCCATGATGAGCGAGTCGCAGAGTTGAGATCTGATATACTGTTAAGTGCCGTGTCGGGAACGTATTCCGGAACTATCGGGAAGTCACCGGGAAGTCGGAAACTCGTGGATAGGGTCAGGACGTCGGCTTCAGCTTATGTGCTGCGCCTCTACGCAAACGCTCAATGTCCTTAATTTCGGAAGTGAACTAACGACGGAAGATATGGATATTCAGAGTTCCGAAGAGTTCCGAATATCGAGCGTACAGAAAGACGGGAGGAGGAATAAGAAACTAAGTCGATATCAGATCTAAAGTAAAGTACAAATTCGCGGAAACTAATATAAGTCTACTCATTATTGTACTACAAACTGAGACCATAATAAGACGGAAATGGAAGTGTTCTTAAATCGGAAATACAATAAGACATATTAGGAAGACAATATTCCGAGACGGGAATACAACAACAAACGAGTGAATACTTGTCAACGGACAAATTACCAAATGCGGAACAAACGAAGAACGCGGATGATACGGTAACTATGATGTTCCGTAGTCGGATATCGGATATCGAAAGTGGGAGATCGGAAGTCGGATATTGAAACATCCGGGAACGGGTCGTAACAGTTGCAGAAGGTAAGAGTAAAATTCTCCTCCTCACCCTGCATAGTCTTGTATAAGGACCAACATACTGTTAGGCACATAATAAAAACCAGTAATTGGTTATTGAGGGTGTTCCAGAGTTGGATTTGGCCCTAACAAAAATCCGTAAGGCAAGATTTCGAAGTTTTTTGCCCTGTTACAGCATTAAGGTCTTGTTCCTCACAATGATATTGCCTCTTGATTATGCATGTGCCTGCAAAAGCCAAGGGGTCACATGTCAAAAAAAGATTTGGGTTTGTTTTGTACCCTATAAATGTGCTATTAAGCTGGCATAGATTTTTGTTTCCTGATTATCCATACAGTGAGGGACAAAACCCTTCCAATGATTTTTAGTTGTGCAAAGATTCTTGAATAACTCAAGAACTACTGTAGATACAGACCTGACATTTGGAGGTTGGTTAGGTCTATATGTTATCTATATGCACTTAAAATATTATGACATAAGCATTAGTATTTCCCACACTATAAATAAAACACTAATAAAATCACATTGGAAGGGTTTTGTCCCTGGTATAAAAAAAATACAAATTAAACAATCTAGTACTTGGTATAGCCTCCCTTGGCCTTCAAAATGGCCTCAAACCTTCTAGGCATACTCTCTATCAAGTTCTGACAAGTAGAGGCAGGGATCTTCTCCCACTCTGTCTGAACCCTCTCCCACAACTCATGAATACTCTTGGGTGCCACCCAGCCTCCTTTTGAGGTAATACCAGAGGTGTTCAATTGGATTAAGGTCAGCAGACTGAGGTGGCCATACTATGACCACAAATCCATTGTCTTTAAACCAGTTGGTGGCCTTTTTGCTCTTGTGTTTGGGGTCATTGTCTTGCTGAAAGACCACATTCCCTGTGTTCTTGCCATAATACTCCATGATTTCTTGAAGTTCATCTTCCATAATGTTAACATAAAGGTCAGCATCCACCCTTCCATCAATTTTGGTGGAATATCCTGGTCCTTCCCACAACATACAGCCTCACAACATCAGATTTCCTCCTCCAAACCTGATTGTACCCTCAGCCACCCTATCACTGAGCCCCTCTCCTGCCCTTTTCCACACCTACTTCCTCCAATCTGACTCCAAACAATTGATTTTTGTCTCATCTAACCAAACAGCCCTCTTCCAATCATCCACAGTCCAGTCCTTGTGTGCCAGAGCAGAGTCCATCCTTGCCTTCCTATGCCTCTTAGTGAGTAAAGGCCTTTTCTCTCCACCACAGCCCTCATTCCAGCCTTCTTGAGTGCTCTATGAACAGTCTTCACTGAAATGGACTCTCCAGTCATATTTTGAAGGATTTTGGTCACCTCAGTGGCATGTTCTGCCTTCTGAGAAGTGATTTGTTAGAGGGAATAATGAATATCTGAGGGAGAAAGCTTGCATGGATGGCCACCAGGTGCTTTGGCAAGTGATGGGCAATGGGTAAAGTGAATTCTGGATATAGTAAACAGATCTCTGCCAGTGATTGCAGAGATCTGAGAAGTAGACTTGCTGTTATTGAGCAAAATGAGAATGTGGCAACCTGAGGAGTAAGAGCTTTCATAGTGTAGAATGTTGAGTTGTGGGGATGTTGTTGAACTAAAAAGTGAACAGCTATATATATATCTAATTTTGACAGGTCACATGATTAAACAAAACCTTATTTGCTGATAATCAATAAGGTTTTGTGTTAATCATGTGACTGGGACAAAACCCTTCCAATGTAATTTTATTAGTGTTTTATTTATAGTGTGGGAAATACAAATGCTTATGTCATAATATTTTAAGGGCATATAGATAACATATAGATCTAACCAACCTCCAAATTTCAGGTCTGTATCTACAGTAGTTCTTGAGTTATTCAAGAATCTTTGCACAACTAAAAATCATTGGAAGGGTTTTGTCCCTCACTGTATGTGTGTCAAAACAGAAGGATCGAATGTTGAGGAAATGAAATATAAGTGCTATACTCAATAAATTGTGCCATAAATTTTGTCACCAAAATGGCCACTCAAAGGTGGGTGCAGTGGACTTGGAACAAGCAGTTCCATAAAATTTGTTATTTTTTTTTGTTTTGCTCAATATATTGCTGTAAGTTTCATTACCAGCCAGACAGAGGTGGTCACAGTCAAGTTGGAACAAGCAGTTCCATAAAAAATTGAGCTATATTGCTGTAAGTTTCGTCACTGGCCGGACAGAGGTGGTCGTGATCAACTTGGAACAGGCGGTTCTGAAAGAATTCAGGTTTAAGTTCTATAAATTTTACCATAAATTTTGTCCCAGAAATTACCTAGTTCCTATTGAGGAGTGGTTGTGGTAGACTTTGGAACAGGCAGTTCCAAGAAAATATAGCCGACAGAAAAATGATGGTGGAAATTGCGCTCAGAGGCAATAGTAAGATGATGGTACCTAATGGCACAAACATTTCGCTCAAAGGTGATAGTAAGACAGTGCATAGTGGCACACTAAAAATTTGCACATAGGTGATAGATGACAGTGCAGATTGGCACATGAAAATTTCACTCAGAGGTGATTATGAAATGATGAGTATACATGAGCAGAATTTTGGAATCGATGTCGAGGGAAATTGGTGGACAGACATGTTACATGCTGATGAGCAGGACTGACAATGGGACAGTGTGTTATGACCGGAAATCCCGCCGGACTCTGGGCACTAACTTATACGCACCTGCACCCTATATGCACCCATTATCAGCTCACCAGAATTCCCACTGGACTGGACTGTGAGTGGTGCAATACTCTAGGGGAATTGAGTATTGCTTTTATTTTATATTTTTTCTATATTTTTATATTATTTTATCCTTCACTTTAAATATGAGATATATCTTGTATTTAGTAGTGCAAAGGTCCATGTATCACAACAGTGACATATGTACAGTAACTGTAGTAGTCACACTCAAGCAAGACACTTTTTAACCCTGACAACTACCACCTGCACAATGCAAGTATTGGTTTGGGGTTCTGTCTCAATACAACTGTGTTACTGCTCTTTACATCTCGACAGTAAGTTATACATGTATGTACTTCACACTGAAACAGTTGAAGTCTGCTTGCTACTATTCAGCTTGTCTCTAAGATCAAGACTTCATGCAACAGAATACCTCTCTTGAAACTATTCCATTCCTTTCTCATAGTAGCGAAATTACCCTCTAAACCCTTTTTAGTTTTATAAGTATGTAGATCTTGTGGATCTCACCTTAAGGTTGATCCCCTCTTTTACTATTCATCTCATCAATTGCACCTTGAGGGTCAATCTTACTTTTATCATGTTATATTATCAGACTATCAGACTATCAGACTATCTAGCTATTACTATTCTAATAGTCAAAACCATCATCACACTGTTATGGCACATTGAGTGGTAATTTACTCAACTCTTCACAGGAAATAACCAATGACATGTGGAGAACATCAACTGTCAAAGGGCAGAACCCATCAGGTTCTGGGTCATAACAGGAGGTGTCTAGTTGAGGGCAGAAGATCAGAATGGGATTTGAGTTGATTGGGGTGAGGGTGACTGAAGTCCAGGGAAAGGATGAACCAGGGACATACACATGGAAACATAATACACTAACTGACAACCAGGTTATGAAACAGATTGAGACAAATATTGCATACATACATATATCTGAGGAGCTGAGATCTCCAGGCGAGACCAATAAACTAAACAAATGAACATCTGTCAACCATCAGTTACCAAATGCAGGACAAAAGGAAGGAGTTGGAATATCCACAGATATCCAATAATATCTGGAAATTGATCCTAACACTATAATGATTCAGTGTACATATTTTTGGAAAGCCATGGGTTCCAGGGAAGTTGGAACATTGGCATAGAGAAAGTGACAAGGGTTGACAAGGATGATCAAGTGAAGGTTGGTTCATGGATTAAAGAAGTATCTAGAACAAATGTGGGGAGTCTGACCAGAGTCCAGGTTGGGAAATCACCAATGACATGTAGAGAATATCAACTGTCAAAGGGTGGAACCTATCAGGTTCTGGGTCATAACAGGAGGTGTCTAGTCAAAGGCATAATATCAGAATGGGATTTGAGTCAGTGGGTACTTAGGGATGACAGTCAGGTTCTGGTGGATTCCAAATCTTGACACTAGTCCAGAAGATGGTTCAGAACCTGATATTGTATCCAGAAAATACTCTGTGGAGTTCCCAGGAACAAATCTTTACAGAAAGGTGGATACTGCAAGTAGGATCCTGAAATGATAGTTCCCAACACCATGCAGCAACTGGTAATTTCAAACAGGCAAACTGGTGCTTACTTGGTGTGCTGTTCATGAACATCAAAACCCCATTCAGTAAAAAAATGTTCCAAACTTTTTCTCTTCCATCTGAAAGGGTCATCTCCTGGACTTTCCCTCAGTGCTCATGGGCCATTGGACACTATTCAGGAGTGTGAAGTGGCAGTCTCCTCAGTTTTTTATCTTTTTTGTGACTGTTGACTAAACCTCAAAGGCATTGGTACAATCATAAGTAGCTAAACCTCAACTATATTTATTTTCAAGTGGCCAATTCTTTTAGGGATGTATCCTAGATTATTGTTAGGATCCCATTGTTTTGGACCTTTGCAACCTGTTTTGGACTCAATATATGTACTTCATCACCTCACTATCAAAACCCCTGTTCATGGTATTACCACTCACAGTGCCCCTGACACTTGTTTCATTATAGTCTTACCCCTTTAGCTTTCTGTTCCATTTTCTCCCCTGTATACATCTCACATGCTACCTCAGATCCTTTAGTATGTGTAATATTTTACATTTAGTCTCCTCACCTTGTCGTCAACTCCTTATGATCCATTTTACCCTTCACTTCCTTGATCCACCTTCTGATCACCCATCTTGATGTATGTAGTATAAAGTTCTTTTCATACAGTAGGCAACAAAACCCTTGCAATGTTTTGCACTTTTTGAAAGACATGGCTATTCCTCCAGAAATAAATTCTGTAAATTGCTGAAAATATTATTTAATATACTTCAACATCATACCTTCCAGAAATGCACAGCCACAAGGCACCATGTCCTTATTTGGTAAGTCCACATCACACACAAACCAATAGCTCATTGTAAGGGTTTTGTTGCACACTATTTTGAGACTATTATTACAAGAAATTAGTATTTAGTATGGCCCCCCTTTGCTCTAATCACTGCTGCAAGTCTTCTAGGCATACTCTCAATAAGCTTCTGACACTCCTCCTTTGAAATCTCTTCCCACACCTTCTGCACCCTCTCCCACATTTCATGAACACTATTTGCAGGCTGTTCATACTCCCCCAGCTTCTTTTTGACATGATTCCACAGATGTTCAATAGGATTCATGTCAGGAGATTGTGCAGGCCACTTGAGGACTGTAACATCATGGTCAGTGAACCATTTCTGGGCCTTTTTGCTGGTGTGTTTGGGGTCATTGTCTTGTTGAAACACAATGTCAGCCACTGTTTTGTTATAATATTTGAGGGTTTGCTGGAGTTCATCATCCAGAATCTCCACATAAAGCTCAGCATCCATCCTCCCATTAATTTTGGTTGCAAACCCAACCCCATCCCAGCCCATGCATCCCCACATCATCAGGTTTCCTCCTCCAAACTTGACTGTTCCCTCTACTAACCTATCATTTAACCCCTCACCCACATTTTTCCACACATATTTCCTTCCATCTGATCCCAGCCTATTAATCTTAGTCTCATCAGACCATATGACCCTCTTCCAGTCCTCCAGGGTCCATTCCAAATGCCTTTCTGCAAACTCCAATCGAGATTTCTGATGATGAGGTTTGAGAAGTGGCCTTTTTCTCTTTACCACAGCCCTCATGCCTATGGTTTTGAGGTGGCGACACACTGTTTGTGAAGTAATAGGAGTGTTGATGATGTCTATAAGTTTCTTGGTTGCCTGTGTGGGATTATCAACCTTCCCCATGCAAATTATTCTTCTAACATAGGCAATATTGGCTGTGGTAAGCTTTGTAGGATGGCCACCAGAGCATTTGGGGAGGTCAGGGTGATGCTCAGAGCGAATACAACTGATGGTGGCACTGCTGAGATGAGTTTGGTAACATATTTGAGCTCCAGAAATGCCAGAGTCAAGTAGAGTAAGAACATGTTGGATTTGGCTGGAGGAGAGCCTTTTCATTGTGAGTAGGGTGATTGTGGGATTCCTGTTAACTTTTGGGAATTCGGTAAATGAGTGGCAAGGACTCAAACCATACAGGGGTATTAGTAAGTGGGTTACTAGGCTATATAAGGATGAGTCATGTATAGTAGTACTCATCTGTTTACAACGAGTTAACTGTCACCTACTCAGACAAATGGAAAGTTATATGGTCTAAGAACAGCACCACCGAAAACTTAACATAAACGGATCATGGTTAGCTACCATTAACCAAAGCTAGGTGCTGTACAGACCACCTTTGATCTCATCACTACAAATCGCCATTCCACGCACTGTCATTCTTTGCATAGACTTCACTCTTCACATATGTACCACCACTCATTCTTATCATCATTCTCACACACCATATGAGGCCTTTTGCAATATCCTGGATCTTGAATAAACTTCCAATTTACACTGCGGTGATCTGGCTGACTGAGGTGCCAAAGATCCTAGAGCTGCTGAGCCTGAGGATGGCAACCTAACTGGTCAATTGTGAGCTGGAAAGACAAGGTGTCTTTACCAGAGGGAACGCTATGACTGTTTTGTCTTGGAGAGCTACCATGCATCAGGATGGATTGCTGTAAGGAAGATCAGATTGTGGGGAGAGTTGGACAGTATGTATTCTTCATTTGAGGGAGTGGGAATGGTCACTGCAAGCCCCTCATGCTCAAGGGAGTGCAGTAGATTTGGGATAGTGAGGGATAATGAGCATTAGGACTCACAGCACAACATGCAGGGACTGCCATGTACACAACAGCCAGGAACCACTGTCTATGTCACATGCATCACAGGTGGCTCCCATTAACCACAGCTGAACTGCGAACATGCGAGACCTTGAATCAAGACGACTTGATGTACAAAGACCCGCAGGCA
The DNA here is from genome assembly GCA_015178975.1 of Hysterangium stoloniferum. Classification (NCBI taxonomy): domain Eukaryota; kingdom Fungi; phylum Basidiomycota; class Agaricomycetes; order Hysterangiales; family Hysterangiaceae; genus Hysterangium; species Hysterangium stoloniferum. The sequence continues at coordinate 608,834 of WHVD01000030.1, read as the reverse complement.
CTTCCAGGCAATCACAACTACTGCCAATATTGCAATTGATGACAGTTGCGATAGAGATGGATGTGAAAGTATGGTGTGCAGGAACACCCAGTGGATGACTGAGGTAGCGGCTGACTGCAGTCTCATTGTGAGCCAGAGGGATGGAAGAGCCCTACTGGAGGGAATGCTGACCTGGGTGATTAGCTGGATGGGCAAGGGAATGTTGATGATGGGGTGATGAATTAGAAGAAGAAAATCAAGAATCTTACTTTGAGGCACATCACAGGATGACGACAACTGGTGACCGACTTTCTCACCAGTGCACAAACTCACACACATTTCAGATCATTTGCACCTCAATGCTGCATGATATATTTCCGAGCCTCTATACTTGAGGGAGTGTATTGGAGTATTGCAAGCACTAGGGCTCAAGTTGCAATGGTCAGGGACTGTCCACATCCACGATGGTTCAAGGCTGGCACATAACTGCCATATATTGCCATGTATCAAGAAACCAACTGTCAATGTCGCACATCGTTTATTACTTATCACACATTGCCTTTGCACTATGACACTATTAATGCCTACATTCACATAGTGACAAGCCTTACGATCCACGTTTATCATTGCACACCCATTGGAAGAGCCGAATCGTGATTTTACTATTCAGCAGGTTTGTCCTGGATCACTGTTGAACATCGCCACTTGCCAATATTGCCTGTAATATCTGGGATAGGATTTGTGATTGGATTGGGAGTGGGAGTTGAAGTGATGGACAATTGTATGGAAGTATTTGGGGTTCGAGGAGTGCATTTGAGAGCAATTTGAAGGTTGTTGCAGTCATCTCAAGAAGTTCAGGCAGGCAAAGCCAGGGAACTTAGGCTTCAGGGAGTGCTATGGTTACTGTGAGTCCCTTTTGCTCAAGGGAGTGTGTTAACTTTTGGGAATTAAGTAAATGAGTGGCAAGGACTCAAACTATACAGGGGTATTAGTAAGTGGGTACTAGGCTATATAAGGATGAGTCATGTATAGTAGTACTCATCCGTTTACAATGAGTTAACTGTCACCTACTCAGACAAACAGAAAGTTAAGAACAGCACCACTGAAAACTTAACAATTCCAACTGGTTGCTTTCATCTTATATACATTGAGGAAGAGTGGTCACATGACTTTGTTGAACTTTATAAACAAAGTCATGTGACTAAGACCCATTTTGAACTTTGTAAAAATGTATGCAACAAAACCCTTACAATGAGCTATTGGTTTGTGTGTGATGTGGACTTACCAAATAAGGATGTGGTGCCTTGTGGCTGTGCATTTCTGGAAGGTATGATGTTGAAGTATATTACATAATATTTTCGGCACTTTACAGAATTTATTTCTGGAGGAATAGCCATGTCTTTCAAAAAGTACAAAACATTGTAAGGGTTTTGTTGCCTACTGTATATGCCACAATTATTCAGTTCAAAAATTGACTTAGATTACCCTCTACTAGTTCTCAAACCTCTTTCCTCCCTTCTTGATACCCTTGAAGACATTTTTGGCAAGCTGTGAACTCTGACCTCACAACTCTTAGTATTTTGGCCCACTGGTCAATTGAGCTAGTGTTGTTCTTTATTCTTATCATACTATCTACTCTGTTTGAAATACTGGAGCACCCTAACAGTTTGTATGAGGGTGCAACACATAAGTTGAAGCCAAGCTCCACTATGTTTATAGAGTCAGACCTCCCAACTAGTACAATCTCTAGTGTCAGCCCTCCAATTAGCTCATTTTGTATCATCAGCCCTCCTAACACCTCCTTCCCCTTTTCAGCTTAAATCTTAACAGTATTTTCAAACTCAAGCTCATGAACTGTTATCTTCTAACAATGGACCCTTCTGATGTATGACAAGAAGCTATCAGAAGGATTACTCTCTATGGAGTTGTCTGTAATTACTATAATATCAGATGTTTACTGGCAAAATTTAAATTTCTACAAAACTCCATCTTTAAATAGTGATATATCCTCTGAGACTATTATATTATTAACCACCAACCATAAGAAACAATTCTCCATATTACATCCTAAACAATTCAGAGTCAATTAATAGAACCTAATGTACATATATGGTTTTCCAAGTTATGTAAATACTTGCTAATACTTTTGTTGTTAATTTATTTTTTAAAAGCTAAACTGTAGTTATTTTTCAGTAAAATATACAAGATGTAAATGGAGATTTTTCATCCTATGACTTTCTTGATTAAGTGAAACCACCTATATATTCTAGGTATGTTGAACCAAGTAGAAATCTGTTCATATTGACAGACCCATTCCAATGTAATACATATGTATTTAGAGATATCAATGAGATACATGTGCATGAAATGGACCATTTAAAAGGATATGCTTTTTTAAAAGTTTTGATGTTTCAAACTACTAAACTCTTTCATAATCTATTCAGGTCCTGAAAGATGACTTGTTTCATAATATACAAATAAGTTTTAAACATTCCCAAAGTTTTAAAGACAAAATTTTGTTTGAAACACATCCCAGATGTTTAAATGATCTTCAGAGTATATTAGAATTTGGTATACTTGATAGTTTTCAGATATCCTCCTATACTACTGATTGACAGTATGTCAGATCCCCACTGAACCACCAAAGCTTGTGCTGCAAAGGCTGAAAAACCCTCAGATATGCCAACACCAGCAACTCAGCAAAAAAACAGCATAAGTAATCCTCAGGCTCCCATACTGGTCGAGGATCATGTTGGATTCCCTTGTACAATAATGACCAACCCTTTTCACAATGCATCCACTCTTTTAGATCCCAAAAAACTACCATAACACTTGAATAACATTGTCAACAATGTTATCACCCCTAAAAAAACCTTTTTCAGTCACCCATTCCATAAGGAAACTCTTTAGGTCATTTCTGACAAAGTTGGTTTTTGATTTTCAGTTGTCCTTGGACATGACTAACCCACCCATTTATGATCTGTTAATTGTTGGGTATTGGGTTATCATATAGTCCAGCCTCCCAATGATTAATTTCCTTCTCTTAGCTCAGCTAGGGTGCAGAGGCTCCACTAGCCACCCATCTTTAGGTTCTTTTGGACACTTTCTCAGTTCAGTACCCCCATGTATGTGAACTACATTTAGAGTTTTCACTGAACACCCATCAGTCCAGTACCTCCATACTTGTGACTACTCCTTGTTAGAATATGAGATATGCACTTAGTCTAATCTCATATCTTGTCTTGTGACTGTATAGATCCGACTGGTTCATAACATGTGATACTGTATATTTAGTTTAGTATTCACTAGATCTGTAGCACACCATCATGCACAGATCAGTGCACAGACCATGTATGTAGTATATAGTTAGTCTAGCTGAGGAGTAGGATCCTCATCTAGAAGCCTAGCAATATCACCGGTTTAATACCTACACCGCTCTACTCTTAGTGGCTATGCTCCCAGTGTAGAGAGTTCTCACACTGTGATCACCAGGCTTGTAGATTACCTCGAACACTTCTAGATAACCCTTCTTACTCTCCATCGACCTTAGAAATGGCCAATCCCAAATCCCAGATTGAATGGTGTAATAAGATATATACATTGCTGAAACAGGCACCACCCTCGACGTCGCATACCAGATTGAACCAAGCCATAACGTTGATCTGAACCTTCATCATAAACATGACCTCAGCAATTGTTGGTTGGGTACAGGCTTCACTCGTGCAGTCTGTACAGATTGCGATGGCTAACATCACACAATCCAAGTTGGCCTCTGTACCCATCAAGTGTATGAAGTGCTCTGCCAAAGGACACCAAGCTTCAGCCTGTAGGTCCAAAAATCCCCAGGCAGTGAGATGACGGATAGCTGGTAACAATAAGAAGAGGACACATGTTACTCCCCTTCCCAATTACAGCTCTCTCATTGCCCCACCTTATCCCTTGCCGCCCCTCACCCCTCAGTATGCTGCCTTCACGGCAGATGCTGCTGAGTTATGATGGCATCAAGTGCAGTCAAGAAGAGACCGCTCACGTGCCAAGAAGAAAGGTCCATCCACTTCAGCACAAGCGGCTACCACCACCTCATCAAAATCTAAACCAAAGAAATAATGACGAGATATTCAATTAAGGGATGGTGTTAGAATATGAGATACACGCTTAGTCTAATCTCATATCTCGTCTTGTGACTGTATAGATCCGACCGGTTCATAACATGTGACATTGTATATTTAGGTTAGTGTTCACTAGATCCGTAGCACGCCATCATGCACAGACCAGTGCACAGACCATGTATGTAGTATATAGTTAGTCTAGCTGAGGAGTAGGATCCTCATCTAGAAGCCTAGCAATATCACCAGTTTAATACCTACACCGCTCTACTCTTAGTGGCTACACTCCCCAGTGTAGAGAGTTCTCACACTGTGATCACCAGGCTTGTAGATTACCTCGAACACTCCTTTAGAAGCATCTGTTGGAAGTGGCTCCCCAATGCAATCTCACAATTTCATGGAACCCCCAATACTGTTACGACCTGTTCCCGGATGTTTCAATATCCGACTTCCGGTCTCCCACTCCCGACTTCCGATCCCCGACTTCCGACTTTGACCTCCGACTACGGAACATCATAGTTACCGTATCATCCGCATTCTTCCCTTGTTCCGCATTTGGTAATTTGTCCGTTGACAAGTATTCACTCATTTGTTTGTTATATTCCTGTTACGGAATATTGCCTTCCTAATATGTCTTATTGTATTTCCGTTTTAAGAACACTTCTGTTTCCGTCTTATTATGGTCTTAGTTTGTAGTACAATAACGAGCAGACTTATATTAGTTTCCGCGAATTTGTACTTTACCTTAGATCTGATATCGACTTAGTTTCTTATTCCTTCTCCCGTCTTTCTGTACGCTCGATATTCGGAACTCTTCGGAACTCTGAATATCCGTAACTCCCATCACAAGTCTCACCTCCGAAATTAAGGACATTGAGCGTTTGCGTAGAGGCGCAGCACATAAGCTGAAGCCGACGTCCTGACCCTATCTAGTTGTTCCCGACTTTCCAGTGACTTCCCGATAGTTCCGGAATAAGTTCCCGACACGGCACTTAACAAATACACAGGATGCTAAACACTTTAGAATTTCCTTCCTCCTCATTTCCTTGGCAACTCCACTACTTACATACCTCTCTTCCACCTTATCTGCATTTTTTTTCAGCACACCGACTTATGGCTAGATGATGGGACATCTGCCTTAAGAGGGGACCAGTAATCATGCACCCAACAACCAGCATATCAGATCCCCAATGCCTCACCAACCACCCATCTTTTAGTCCTCTTGACAGTTTGACACACTATCAGACACCCAATAAAATCAAAACTCAAGAACTATGCCTTGTAGGCTTTACCCTATTATTGTTAAGTTGCATGCCGTGAGGTTGGGAGTCTGACAGAGTCTGAATGGAAGGATATGGCTTCAGCTTGTGTGCTGCACCTTGCAAAGGTACCATCAGTTGTCCTTAAATTTCAAATGTGCAAGAACTTATCTATTGGAAAGCCAGACAGTGAGCTGACTGTTGGTTTTCTGGGTTGATCAAGGGCAGAGAGGGAGAGAGAAAGTTGGAAGTCCAAGAGAAGAGTGAAGAACTAGTAGAAGTAACTTAGTTGATATTCTGATTGTCCTATAACTACTTTACAGCTTGGTATGTTGTTGGAATTGATGATGAAATTACCCTTTTCTTAGGGGCAGTTCACCTATTTCTTCACTTTTTCATAGGAGGATGCTAATTGTGGACTATGTTTTTGGAGGTTAATACATGCCAGAACCAGTGTACACCTAAACTAGCATCCTACCTACTATGTCAGAAGGTGATTCACTAACTGACACATTGATTGAGACATAAATACTTATATTACAAGACTATTACCACCTTGTTGATTGTGTATTACAATAAGGCTTCTAATTGTAATACACATTACTATAAGTACTTGAATTTGGAGGCATAACAAACCAACTTTTGTGTTTGGTTGAGCCTGTCACTTTTGCTTGCATAAACAAGAAACCTTAATTTTCAGATTTTCGAAAATTTCCCTACTGTGTCAAGCATGACATCCTCAGAATCATTACCAAAATTCAAACCATTAAACAATCAAAATTATCCAGAATGGTCTGGAGAAATGAAGGCATGGTTGATGAAGTTATTGGAAGCTTGTTTGTGGAAAAGAAATCAAGCCAGTAAATGGCAGTGATAACATTGAGAAGTGGGAAACAAAGGCAGAAAAAGCAGCTGCAGAGATATATCTTATAGTGGAAAATGATCAGAGGGTGCATTTCCGTGGATTTGAAGAAGATCCAATCAAAATGTGGGACTTGTTGGAAAGGACACACTTACAACAAAAACCAGGAGCCCGCTTCAATGCCTATGATGACCTATTCTCAATCCAAAAGGATGAAAAGGAGTCTTTGATGGATTTGGGTGTCAGAATTGATAAAGCAATGGGGACTATTCAAAACCTGCGCCCAAAGGACTTCACAATTGAAAAGTTAGATGAAGAATTACAATGCATGGCACTCATCCAGGCTCTTCCTGAGGAATATGCACACCTCTCCTCATCATTATTACTCATGGAGAAGTTAGACAAGAATACTATTCTCCAGGCATTCAGAAGCAAGGAATTAAATCACAATCACTGTGGAGAAATGGTTAATAGGGCCAAAGCACCCATCAAGCATTGAAAAAAGATGGTTTGCTATAATTGTGACAAGGAAGGGCACCTCAGCTATGACTGTCCAAAGCCAAGGAATAAAGAAAAGCTACAGCACAACTGGCAGTCACACAACAGTGCTAACAAGATGGAAGAGGCAAAAATAGAGGAATTAGAGGAACAGACAGGAAAAGCAAGTGTCTTTTCACAACATGATGCATGTGAAACCTCAGCTAATATCTATGATTGGAATACAGACACAGGGGCCACATCACATATGACACCCCATTACAACTGGTTCCACACCTATACCCCATACAGAACCCCAATAAAACTTGCAGACAATTGAATTGTATATTCTGAAGGTGTTGGGAGTGTTATTTTTCAACCAATCATTGATGGAAGAGTTAGCTGGGAGGTTGAATTCACAAAAGTATTACATGTTCCAGCGTTACATAATAATCTTCTTGCTGTCCTATACCTCACATGTTATAAAGAATTTGATGTACACATTTCATCCAAAACCATAAGATTTAATCACCATGAAAATCTTTTATTCACTGCATCAATCACTGATCAAAATGTGGGCTACTTGGATGGCAAGACTATTATAAATAAAATGGAGAATGTGCACATGTCCTCTACTTTACCTCTAGATCTGTCTCTGTGGCATAGAAGATTGGGACATCACCACTATGAGGGGATAAAGAATCTAATGAGAAGAAACATGATTAAAGGATTGGTACTTAATTCAAAGGTTAAACCAGATCCAATTTGTGAACCGTGCAGGGTGTGTAATGCATTTCTTTTATTTTTCAAATAGCAATAAACGCCTTTTTCCAAGTTGTGGTCAGACTTTCATACTGCAATATGTGGGGAGACTAAGGAACCGAAAAAAAATCAGTGTATCACCGTCCTGGTACTGTGTCCTGCCTTCATTTCAGGCCAATTGTGGTATTGCCTTCTCAAAAAGCTTCTAATAGCACCTTATGTATTATTTCTTGCGTTTGGACTTGTCGCTCACTTTGTAGGCCACTTTCCTTATTTTATTGCATTTCTAATTCGCTGCCCAGGACGGCGAGCCGACTTTTCAGGGAAACTTCTATTGCATAGTCTTTCTAGCTTCGCGGAATTGTGCTGTTTTTGCAAGTTCTCAAACTCTTCAGGTTGTGTATGGGGTAACCTTGGCAATATCACTCATCACAGTGGCACTCGAAGGTGAGCTACCAGGAGCTATCAGCCACGCAACTTGGTATAATCACTTAGGAATACATTTTATTTATTCTTGAATCCCGCTCTCAACAGCTTATATCGTACGCATCTTATATAGGCACTGGCTGGTCTTCGACAAATAGAAACCGCAACCGCGATGTCGCTTTCACTCTTGATCCGAATAATAGTATTCAGTCTATACCGTGTCCTTGTAGTAATGTACACAAACCTTTTTGTACATGATGCCGCCATGGGCGTGTGCACCAAGTTGGTGGTGTGTGAACTGCTCCATAGGGTTTGTAAGTACGCCCACCATTAAATGATTGAATACCGCACTTTTATTTACCCACGTCCTGCACCTTTACCATACTTTCGCGCTTCTACTTAATATATCGGCACACCATCCGGTTCCAGAGTGTGTATCGCAGAAATGAAATGTCAGCCAAATGAATAGTGTGCCTGATTTTTATGTATTATTTGCAAATGGAATGTATTAAGAATCGGAGATCGATCACATGCGCGCTCCGCAAATGATCCATCACCGCCGACTACTTAAGGCTATTCATCATCGGTGGAGCACTTTTCTGGCACTTCTAACCCCCGTTCTGTAACTTGACATGTCTGAACGAACACCACTACTTAGTGAACAACGAAACTCAACGTATTCACGACCTCATGATATCTATGATCGCTTTACGCAATTTGAAAAGCGTTTGATCACCGCATTGATTTCCTTGGCTGGGATAATTGGGCGTGAGTGGTCGAAGTTAGATACAGATTTGTGGATCCTTTGGAGTTGACCATATTACTTCTTCATTAGCGTTCGCAATGGGTAGTTTTCTACCCTGCGTGCCGGAAATTGCTAAAGACATGAATACATCGGGTGCTGTTATCAAGTGAGAAATTTCCTTGAATTGTTCAATTGATTGACATCGCTCAACACCTACA